>OLKM01000043.1:454571-537071 GCA_900291075.1 Melanogrammus aeglefinus
GAAGATAGAAACTGTGATTGTTCATAGCCTCAAGTGGCTTTGGATAAAAGTGTCTACTAAATGACTATGCTTGTATATAATGTATTTTATAATAGTACGGACATGTCTGACCATCTCCTGTTTTGCCGTCTCCAAGGTTACAGGCCCCGCCCCCTAGTGTACACACAGGCATCAGCGTACACGAAGCCCAGGAGGCCTTGACGAGACACCAGAAGCAGGGGACACAGGTAGAGGGGGCGCCCCCGGCCTACAGTGAGGTCATCGGGCACTACTATCACCCATCATCTCTGACCCCCGACCTCAGCCAAAACCACGCCCATCGGACTGTTCCATCACAGCAACCACCCCCGTCGACGCTGATACATGGCGTACTCCGGCCCCCACCCCATCACCAGCAGGCTCCGCCCACTCCAGGAAGTGTGGACAATAGGAACTCAAGGAACACAAAGGATAAACCCCAGAAGCCCCAGCAGGTTTGACAGGGTGTATTCCTCTTCCTGCTCCTCAGCCAATGGTAAGACTTGGACATGGAGAGAAGGCCTGACTGGTGTGTACAGTATTTCCGGAGCTTTTTCCCCTGGCTTTGGGATGAAGTTTCGTCTTGAAACACTTTCAACCTGTCAGTGCCGCACCTTCCAAGCTAACTGCGTCGGTTAGCGCTGGGAACCGATGCCTTTGGAGAGCAATCCAGGAAACCATGGGTCTCCTGCACAGTGTGGCAATTGCTGTTTCATTGCTTCTTTCTTCCTGTCTGAGGAGCTCTTCACACAAACAGGTGAGGAGGTTGGATTGGAGTGGAGGGACGGGGATTAAAATGTGATGTAGCCCCTCCCCCCCCCCTCTCCACCCCTGCCACCTGCCACCTGGGTCGTTATAAATATGTATTTGTTTTGTTTGTTTCTAGAGAAGTTGGTATTTTTGTTTGTTTGTCTTAGTTGCGCTTTCAGCTTGTTGAGAAAAAGAAAATCGACACAATGCGAACGGCGATATACTGAAGTCTGCAATCTAACAACACACGTCTTTCAACTGGTTTCTTAACTACATCCATTTGAAAGACAATATTATACTGGGAATTTAAAGAAACTGTTTCAAGTATGAAAGCAGATCTTTTGATCATTAAAGCAGTTATTCCTGCATAGTCCTTTAGCCACGTCTCTCAGCATGTTAGCATGTTAGCATAATAGCACTTTAGCATGCTAGTCTATATAGTAGCCAATTTGTTTATCCATAGTAACCATTAACTTAAAACTAGTGTTAGCTGTAGCACAGTGCTAAGTCCTGAGAGCTAAAGGTACTTTCTTACTATACTAACGAATGCAGGAGTTTATTGCTAAATATTCAGTTTTACTTTTCGAAGTAAAAGTTTGCACAAGGTTCACGACTGTTCGACACATGGATAAAAAAGATAATCTGCAATATGTTTTGATAAAAGAAGGCGAGCGAACGTAGGGATATTTTTCTAAACTATGGATTCTAAAGAGTAAAGGTACATTTTTGTTTCTAGTCGTTTAGACGTTGTTTAGATCTAGAAAGAAGTACGATCAGCAATCGTTGGGGTGCCAACATATTTTGTAACGTTGTGCTCCATACACGGTAAATGTATGTTTCACGTGTGTGTGGAAGCTGAAGGTGGAGAGCATGGATGAGTTATTTATATAATTTCTGAGAAGAATTGCACTATTTTTTTAGTATGCGAAGATGGGACGAGTGAGCCAGACTTTTATTTTGTGAAGGAGCTTTTTCACGGCCTTAAAGTGAAATTGCAGTTTCAGTTTGAGACACCCCTGGAACCACTACTGTTGTGTATGTTTCAGGGGACTTACCAGGGGGAAGGGCCCATAGCGTGCACAAAATCACCCAAAAACACAAGACCGGACTCTGGTTCTGATTGAGCACGGTGAACTTGGACCAAACCAGTAGTATTCCATTGATTCAAATTTATGAAAACTATAATTATGCAAAAGTCCAAGTTCAGTAAGCCAATCAAGAGCCCAGGATTCTCCTGTATAGGACCAATCAGGAAATCTTAACCCTCAGATCTCTATCCCTATTAGTCGATTCTGCAGCCAGTATCAGTACGCCTCACTAAACTAAACTCTATAAAGTCCTTTGGTAAATGACCTTGGCAATGCACACACCAGTTAACTCAGAGTTTCTCCATGACTGATGACTATACGCATGCATAATCAGGTGTGCGTGTATCAGGAGGGGATGTAATCAAGTAATTTAAGTACAGAGAGTGGGGTCAGCCTTAAAACTGGCTGCGTATCGTTGAATGCTGAAACTATCGAGGGAGAGAGGGAGAGAGAGGAGGGGGAGAGAGAGGACATCTGTCCATGTTTAAAGTCAAATTATATGATATCATAATTATCCCTTAATCAGTGATGCAAAATTTTTGATTGTGCACGCATGTGGGCCCAACACACACACACACACACACACACACACACACACACACACACACACACACACACACATACACACAAAAACATGGATATTCCCCTGGTAAGACGGGCCAGGCATTTCTGAGCACTTTACTGGTCCAGTTTTAAGGACACAATCGCACGCCAGCCAGCACCGGGGTTACTACTTGACTTACATCCAAACCGCATGAGGACAGGAACAACTTGAAGCACAATGAGCTCTTTCCTTGAGTTAAATAGTTCAATGTTTCATAATTCAGAGGACACAACGTCTCATCAGTCTTTAGGATTGTGTTGTAGTTTGCCCATGTAGAGGAGGTAGTTGTACTCTGATTTAGGATGCAGTTTAGGTTTGGGTTTCTAGTTTTGTTTCATTTCAATCATTTTCATAGAGTAGTCTACACAGGTGGAACATCTCCTTCAGGGCTTGGGGCTTGGCTGTCGACCTTGTTTTAAGAGATATACTGTGTCTTATTTAGATTATATTGTAGAAAACCAGTTTGCGCTTCCAGACGTTATGCAATAGCGCCCTCTGCAGGGGCAGAACCAAACTACGGCCGAACACAATTCAAAGATGACTTCAGCTTGAGATTTTACCACCTCTTGCTCCTACATCGTTTGACAATGTTTACATTTCGTGATCAAACGCCTAAATCATGTTGAACGAATTCATCTCTTGACCCAAAGTGAATTGTATCCATTAATCAGATTATCAATCATAAATCTGACGCCATGACTCTTAGCAGGAAACCGGTGGTTTGCCTACTCCGGGTAGGAAATGAGTCCTTAGCCCAAGTGAAGGAGTTCAAGTACCTCGGGGTCTTGTTTGCGAGTGAGGGGACGATGTAGCGTGAGATTGGCCGGAGAATCGGAGCAGCGGGGGCGGTATTACATTCGCTTTACCGCACCGTTGTGACGAAAAGAGAGCTGAGCCGCAAGGCAAAGCTCTCGATCTATCGGTCAATCTTCGTTTCTATCCTCACCTATGGTCATGAGGGATGGGTGATGACCGAAAGGACAAGATCACGGGTACAAGCGGCCGAGATGAGTTTTCTCAGGAGGGTGGCTGGCTTCTCCCTTAGGGATAGGGTGAGAAGTTCAGTCATCCGTGAGGAGCTCGGATTAGAGCCGCTGCTCCTTTGCTTAGAAAGGAGTCAGTTGAGGTGGTTCGGGCATCTGGTAAGGATGCCCACTGGGCGCCTCCCTTGGGAGGTGTTCCAGGCACGACCAGTGGGGAGGAGACCTCGAGGAAGACCCAGGACTAGGTGGAGAGATTATATCTCAACACTGGCCTGGGAACGCCTCGGGATCCCCCCGTCAGAGCTGGTCAATGTGGCTCGGGAAAGGGAAGTCTGGGGCCCCCTGCTTGAGCTGCTGCCCCCGCGACCCGACCCCGGATAAGCGAATGAGATGAGAGATGAGAGAGATTCTTAATCAGACTATGATCGGTCTAGCCTCTCATCTCTTCGTCTCTCCTGCTGTCTTCTCTTCAACCCTCCTAACCTTTCTTATGCTACATGTCTCCCCTTCCACCTCTGTCCTTGTCTCTCCCCTTTCCTCTCCTCCTCTCTTCCCTCTCCTCTACTCCATTCCTCTCCCCAGTGGTTTGGTTCAGTGTCCTGCAGAGAGTTCTAGAAAGTTCTTGAATGTTTATAGGGGGAAGAAGGGGTAGGGGGGTTCTGGGATAGGTAGTTTATCAGAGCTCCCATGACAGTCGAATGTTAGGAAGTCTCTCTGTTCAGGGAAAACGGTGCTGGCTGGCGATCCCCTTCAGGTCGGATGAGAGAAGGACAGTAGGACAAGGTGGTTGTGGAGGAGAGAGGACACCTATAATATCCGCACACACACACACACACACACACACACACACACACACACACACACACACACACACACACACACACACACACACACACACACACACACACAACCAATCTACATCAACACACAGACACACATTAGCGGTGTGCCTCCACTTCCTCTCCCATCACCTCGTCCTCACCTTTCCTCTTCCTGTCTGTACAAGCTCTTACTCTGTTCCCTAGAGATGCCTGGTGTCCAATGAAAAAGCTCCTTTCAGACCAGCTACCATTGGCTGGCTGAGGGCTGGTCTCCTGGTAATGTCCCGCTGTGTGTCGTTTGTTGCTATGCTATTCTAGTGTGCCTGCCTGCTGAGACGGGCCAATGTGAGGGGCCGGCTTGGGCTGTCAGTCAGGCCCAGACCCCACCCCCTTATTGTCTCAGATCATGTTGACTGGATGAGGGTGATGATGATGATGATGATGGTAGTCATGACGATGAAGACAGATTGTTTTTACCCGCCGAAAAAGCGTCGTGGCGGAAAGCGTTGCAATACACCTATTATTTGCCTTCTTTAGACGATCTAAGTAATATTTTATCCTAGCGTTATAAATGTATTTACTGTTGTTTTATATTGTTGCCCATTCTCTTTTAAGAAAATACATTTTATTTTATTTAGTTTTTTATTATTATTCCAACACGTTTTGCTGTTTCAACGAATATTGTCTTAAGTCCTCCCAAAACAAAAATCTTCTTTTTCAATCACGAGTAACAAGCTCAGAGATTTTCCGGCTCCTTCCCTCCACACTTGAGATATATTTCCTATCAACTAGCACACTTGTTCACTAACGACTGAGCTTGTTGACTGAGAAACAATTCACAGAGAGGGAGAGAGTGACAGATGATATCCTATCCTCTTCAACTCAAAGTTTAACTCCAGCAGCAGCCCTCATGTGAGAAAGCTGTTGTGTAATGTATGCAAATGACCCCCCACTTCCTGAAATACAGGCCTGTTTAGTCAACACTTTGTTATGTTAAGTGCACTTGTTCCCTCAGGGGTCTTGTCTTTCTTTGTTGTTACTTTGGTGCAGAGGGTTTGGAAAGGCTACCAGAGTCGGGGGCCAGAACACAAGTGTTTTCATCATGTACACTCGTACGTTTCAGACCATCGTCTGCTGCTCTTGAGAAGTCCTAGTGACATAACAGTTCCCAGTTGTTCTTGGATACCAAACGGCCTCCTGGGCTTTCAGATATGTCTAGCAGGAGAACAAAACCTTCTGGCAGACATGTTGTAAGAGGTTTTTAATGGATCTCCGATGCGCCAAGGTCTTCCTTTGGGCTTGGCTACTGTTAACAGATCCCAACCACCACCAGAGATTAAGAGGGAGAAGGCCACTTTAAGGCCAAGTCCAAGCCCCTTAGCAACATACCAACTACCCCAGACAGAAGCCCACGTAACGGGTCAACCGTTACGTAGCAACATCTGTGAAGGTGTTTGGGATCTCTGAGGATCCATTTTGTGTCGAATTGCAGCACACTTGCATGTACGTGCACAAACACACACACAAGACCGACCACAACAGCTTTCCGTTGTTCAAAACCCATTCAACCCTTTCCAAAGTATCAGCGACCTATCTCTGTCTCTCTGACCTTAACTGTTGTGCCCTGAGATTCTGTATGGATTTTCAACATGAAAGCACAACCTTCCCAAAAGGAGTTTGGAACATCATGCAGTAACTATAGCAGGGCTATACAGGTGAATGCACTTGATACCTTTCAGTTCTTAAAATCAGCGCGAGCGATGCGCCTTTATTTTGACAATGTACCAGAACCCACTCTTGGAAAGCATCTTCTGAATGGACATCTTCTGATCTCTGGCCATTTAATGTGATGTTTGTTGAAGAGGAACTGTTCTTTTGTTCTTTGTTTTCATCTTACTCCTCTACTCTGGTCTGAACACAACAACTTTCTTAATCACGACTATATTAACGGCTTACTCTATGTTCAGACGATTCAAGTGTTACTGGGCTTGTTATGCTACTATTTTGGAGGACAATGGCTTATTATCGTTACTGTTATGGAACATGTTATGAATCACACACATTTCAGTTACCCTTTCAATTTAAAACAAATAAAACGTTTTTACAAATTAAGTTTGTTCTGTCTTTTTGTCCTGAACATTGAGTTGAAAGAAAGAAAGACAAATGCAAATGTGTCTGCCGTTTTTTTATGTCAAGTCAAGGTAATATCCCAAATGGATGAGCAATCGTTATTTTATTATTATCATTATACTGATTTTATCAATACTTTAATACCTGCAAAGGTATCATACTTTTCAATTAAGAATCATGCAGGGTCCCGGTCACACCGCTAGGTGGAGTAGTTTAATCGTGTTTGAAAGTCGGTTTACAGTTCGACACTTTTGTTTAGATTTGCTAAAATTAACATCATAGTTTAGTTTTTCCACCTCTGGCTGATTTATATGTATCAGTGATATATTTCTGCATGTCCCATTGCTTGTATGAGGTAGTTTATTTCCTGTTGAGAAAGTGTATCTTATTTTGGAGCAGGATTCCCAGACGTTACGGTTGAGTGGCCAGATTTTGTAAACTATTCACCAAATGCATCGCCGTTGTCTCTCCGTCTCACTCCTACATAGAACACCTATCTCCACTTTATCGTGTCTCAAAGGTTATCCCTCAATTGGTGACTTAGAGCTGACATAACATCTTTAATATTTAATGTAAACATGTTTTTTTTGCTGTCGGAATGTTTAAGCAATGATCACCTAAGAAGATTTTGAAACGTTCGAAGCTCAACTTCCAAGAAAAGGACGGACGGAACAAGGAATTTAATCAATTTCATTTGTGAATCCCTTAATCACAATTACAGTCTCAAAGTCTGAGACTGGGACAAAAAATGGGACAATCTTAATTTCATTCATTATTTCATTTCATCCATAAACGGCGTTTATGTGTGCTGTGGGTATGTGTGTGTGTATATGTATAGTACAGTAGCTAGTATTATTAGAATCAATTACATTGGAAAAGGCTATGGGAGGTAACATGCCTAAAATTCAGATAGCATGATTGATTAATTTAGAAAGACATTTCCGGCCTTTAGCAATAGGCCTACTTATCTCTCCTGCTCTTCCCCCCTTTATCACCCCAACCTGGGGGGGATAAGGGTTGAGGTGATAAAGGGGGGAAGAGCAGGAAAGGTAAGTATTGCTAAAGGCCGGAAAGGTCTTTCTAAATTAATCAATCATGCTATCTGACTTTTAGGCATGTTACCTCCCGTAGCCTTTTTCAATGTAATTGATTCTAATAATACTAGCTAAAGTACTGCTTGGAGGTGGGATACTTTACTGCTGGGAAGAATTGGAGTTCAGTGACTTGAGGCTCGAGCCACAACTCTTCAAACCTCTGTGTCTATGAGCTGTTCCGGGCACCAACCCTACACGAACACTGTTCTAGCCATACTGAACTAAAAGCTAACAAATGTAACCTGTCTTGAGGTACAGATTCAAGGTGCTCTTTAATGGCATTTAAAACTCAGATGTCTCTCTCTCTCTCTCTCTCTCTCTCTCTCTCTCTCTCTCTCTCTCTCTCTCTCTCTCTCTCTCTCTCTCTCTCTCTCTCTCTCTCTCTCTCTCTCTCTCTCTCTCTCTCTCTGGTTAAATCTCACATCTCATGTCTGTCTGTCTGTGTGCCTCTGGCTCTGTCCGTCTGCCTCTCTGTCTATAGGTCCATCTGTCTGTCTATTTCTGTGCAACAAGCAGATGCACAGGAATGTTTGCTTGTAGAACTCATTTGGCCGACTGTTTGTTTATACAGGACCGAGATAAGCAAAGAATTAAAATAATAACATAATAAGTCAATGATCTCCTGCGACCCCAACCTGCATATTTGATAACCCCATGAGAGGTCCCGACCCACAGTTTGAGGTCTCATACTGCAAATACATACAGGTCAATGCAACGCTTCAAAGAGATCTTCAGTGTGAGGGCAAAAGAGAGGAATGACGGGGCCTGGTGAGGGAGCTTAGTTTTACCTGATCGGTGTTTTGTCAGAAGCTCAGCTGGTCTGAACCCGTTAACTGTGCTGAGCCATAGAAAGACAGTGAGAGATACAAGATCAACCTCCAGCCCTTAGGCAGACAGACCGACTTGTTTAGGTTACATTACCCCATCCCTCAGACAGCCAGATGAAGAGACTGACAGACAGCCATACAAAAATACAGAAAGACTGATGGAGCGCCATTAATCAAAAGTTTGAGTAGACAAGAGTTATATAGAGATGCACACAGAAAGACGGACAGAAATATGGGCAGAAAGATAGGCAAGACAGGCAAGCAGACAGACAGAGAGCATGGCAAATGGACAGACAGATGGACAGCTAGATAGAAAGGCAGAAAGAGAGGAAGACAGGCAGATAAGATGAAAGGAGAGACAGGAGACAGAAAATGAACATGGCAAGACAGACTGAGAGTAAAAAAAAGAGAGAGAGAGAGAGAGAGAGAGAGAGAGTGGTACTTTTTGCAATATCAATCTACGTTTTCCATGCCAATAAAGCCCTTTGAATCTGTATCTGAAGAGAAGTTGCGTTAGTTTGCTTTTAGTTTAGTATTACTACGACAGCGCTCCAATGGGGTGGGTGCCAATGAGCAGCTCTGTTAGCCAAACACACTACGACAGACACACTGATACACTGGACTGACACTGCCCAGGACTGATATCTGGAAGTCTTTCCAGTAGCGTAGTCCTCTGTCATCAATCATTAATGGCTCCTGTTTGATTAATGACGCTAAACTGGAAGGCAACCACATGGGCAGACTCTGAACAATCATGTTTGGTTTGGGTCTTCACATGGCTGTACTGGTCAGCCTGTCCTGATTGGCTGTTTAAATTCCATTTCAACACTGACATCATTTCCCCAATCCTACGACCCCCTGTCCCCCTTGGGGCATACATGTTCTTTACATTACCTTATCTCATCTTATCTCTCACAATCATGGAATAGAATCGGGAGTTCACACACTTCCATACATCATCATATACATGAATGGGAGCGCGCTGAGGGAGTCAGTCGTGGAATGTGAGGACGTCAACTACTGCAGAGATAACATGTTCCCTGATGGACTTTTAACTGCCTTTATCACTGAATATCTGTAATAAAAGTACATTGGCTGACTGGATACTTTAAATTGTGCCAGAGATAACAAGAACAACACGTTTTATTTCTGCTGCCACGCACCATGGTGCCTTTGTTTCGATAGGAATGCAATTCTGGGCTGTCTGGGCTGTGTGTGTGTGTTTGTGTGCGTGTGTGTGCAGGTGGGTTTTCGTGTGTGTGGTGCACATGTTTGTTTTTCCAGAATCTGACTATGGAGAGATAAGAATGGAACAAATGTAAAGATTCCACCCTTGTTGTTTTCCTTGGAATTCAGGATCAATCCTGTTGTGACATCACAACAGCGACATTTGAACCCAGAGTTGAACCTGTCCTACCAGGCAAATAAAGCACTAACAACCTGTCCACGCCCGTTGTCTATGAGCCAATGCCATGTGCTATGAGGAAAATCTTCTTGTGAACATATCTGCATTGTCATTTGTTTGGTGTGTCAATTGTCATAATTCTGGCAGTCTGGTCTGTCAGGTTCTGTCTGTTGAGAACGTGTGTGTGGGTATGTGCCTGTGTGTCTGTGTGTGTTTTGTTGTGTGTGTGTATCATCTATCACGTGTTTCATAAAAATATGGTTGTATACGGGTATATTTTCAAGGGTAAATATTATACAATATTTTTTTATTATATTTATATATTTCATTTTATGTTCGCTCTTGCTCTCTCGCATTCTCTCTATATGTGCTCTATATATATAGTTTACTTTACATTTATAATATATATTATGTAATCAGTTCATTTTACCATACATTATACTGTACAAATATAATTGGACTATTGGTGACAGACCAGGTTTGTGCAAGCAGGTGAAACCTAACCTTGTGACATTTGTGAAAGGTGTTTTCTTGTCTGCCAAAGGTTGTTATGACAGGTGTTATGACAAACATGTTACATATGTAACATCACATCTCGGTCTCTTGGTAAGACTGTTTAAAGGACTTTAATCAATTTCAATCAATCAACAAATTGATCAATTATATATATAGAGTATACGAGTATTAAAGTGGAGAAGATAGTATTCGAGTTGAGTAGAGTTAAGACCAGAGAACAGAAAGGGTGCATAATATTTATTTCAAATATTTGTTTCCTCTTCAGAGTGTTCAAATTACCCCCATTAGATCAAAGCAAAATAATAAATACCGATGTCATAGAAAAATACATTTAAACACAAAATAATAACAGGAACACAAACAGGATCCTCAAACATATAGAGACATCTTGCCTACCCCTGCTTTCGGCCAGTACCAACAGAGTCTTGCCTACCCCTGCTTTCGGCCAGTACCAACAGAGTCGCCCACACAGCCCCACTGCTGGGAAGCACCAATTCGATTGGTGATGGGGGATCAAGTAATTCAACAACTCATCACTATGTACCGAAGGATGTGCGTTTTTATATAACTTAGTAATAACTTACTTTCATACAGCGTCCTTATAAAGACCCAAATATGCTTAACTTTAGAACAATATATAAAATAAAAGTGGTCAAATATGGGAGGTTATATAGATTAAGGCACAACGGGAATGAAATTGCACTTTCAACTGATGACTTATAAACTCTTAAACTGACTAATCACAGTAATATTTATCTCATAGAATAAAAAAGCCTCTTGTTCGCTTGGCTATAAGTTCTGGCCTGGATTGCTGTCATTCTACACACTCTGTTCCAGAAGGTTGGAGGGCAGTGTATTCCAGAACTCCCTCCCCCCCCCCACCCCCCTCTCTCCTCTACATCTGTTCAACCCGCTCCTGGAGCAGGTCCAGCTGCTTTGCCACCTCCCTGGGCAGGTCGTCGTTGACCTGCGTGGCGAAGTAGCTCCTCACCGCCTCCACCTCTTTCCTCCAGAACTCCTGGTCCAGGGAGAAGAGCTGCTGCAGGTCCACGGGCTCGGCCAGACCCTCCAGGTTCAGGGCGTCCTCGGCGGGCAGGTAGCCCACGGCGGAGGTCTCGGCCCCGGCCTCCCCGTCCAGCCGGCGGAACATCCAGTCCAGCACGCGGATGTTGTCCCCGAAGCCGGGCCACAGGAAGCCCGCGCTGGGGCTCTTGCGGAACCAGTTGACGTGGAAGATCTTGGGCAGCTTGGCGCCGGGACGCTCCGCCATGCTCAGCCAGTGGGACAGGTAGTGGCCGAAGTTGTAGCCGAAGAACGGCCGCATGGCGAAGGGGTCGTGCATGATCTCTTTACCTGGGGGAGATGCGAGGAGGGGGGTTTGGTTAGGAGGATGAGATGTGATATAATGCAACAATTGTTTTTATCTTTAGTATTGTATGACACTGTCATAGTGCAAGGTGCCACGTGCTATGTGCTGGGGTGGTATAAATATTATTGGGTTCGGAATGTGCTATGATGCATTGACAGGTATAAAAAAAAAAAAAACATGCACGTGTCTTGGTTCTTTGTGCGTCACTGTGAAACATTTTGTTGCTATGCATCACAGTGGAGTCATAGTGTGTTACTTTGTGCTGGTGTGTGTTGTGAGTGTCAAGAGTTGTTTACCTTTGTGTTCTGCGGCCGCCGTGGCCTCTGACCTCATTGCAGCGCCAACGAACACCCCGTGTTGCCATGAGAACGCCTCATAGACCAGAGGAACCCCTGGGGAGAGAGAGGGAGAGAGAAAAGAGAAAGAGAGAAAGAGTTAATGAATGGCTATTATTATTTTATCATGGCAATTTACAAAAGCAATTTAATTTAACTGTATGTGAATGGCCAAAGCCTAACCCTTTTATATTGATTCAGTTATATTATATTCTAATCTATTGCGTTCCATTTGATTATATTCTACTCTATTCAGTTCGTCAGTTCAGTTCTGAATTCTAGTAATCTAACATCTACTGCAAACTATTCTTATCTATTTGGTTCCTCTCTGTGTTCCCTGGGCTGCTCACCCTGGGGCCGGCGGCCCCCGAAGATGATGGCCTGGATGGGGACGCCCTGCGGGGACTCCCACTGGGGGTCGATGATGGGACACTGGTCGGCCGGAGTGCAGAAGCGGGAGTTAGGGTGAGCACTGGGCTCTCCTGCGGGGGGGGGGGAGAAAGAAAATAGGTCAAATAAAGTTACCCTGACTGCTCTGTGACAGATCTGAGATTAGAAAATATATACTCATATAAAAAAGTACAATATTTGTCTGTTCATTACTCTCACCATCGCTAGGGCTCCAGGGCTGGTTCTTCCAGGAAGTGAGGGTGACCCCCTCGGCCAGGGATTGGTCCATGCCTTCCCAGTACACACCCCCGTCGCTGGTCTCCGCCACGTTGGTGAAGAGGGTGTTCTTGATGATGGTTGCCATGGCGTTGGGGTTGGTCTTGATGGAGGTGCCTGGGGCGACCCCGAAGAAGCCGTTCTCAGGGTTGATGGCCCGCAGGTTGCCTAGCAACCGTGACAATGAAGAAGAAGGTGTTAAAAGAGTTTCATAAGCTTTTCTTTGATGCCGCTTGCATTGGAAGAGTCAACACTGCTAAACGCCCTTATCACATTGGCAGAAAGTTTAAAGCCTCATTCTGTCAACAGAGTTTCTGAAAGTGATTTCCACAAATTAAAGATGCTGCAGGTAAGTATTAAGAGCTATTATTTGGGTGTAATTAGCTAGAAATGGCCCAGCAATTCATCAGCTATGAGTGAGTGAAACATCTTGGAGAATTTCTGTTTCTAGTGGAGAACCAAGAACCAGAACAAACGCTCACCTTGCTCATCAAACTTCATCCAGGCGATGTCGTCCCCGACACACTCAACCTTCCAGCCGGGCAGGGTGGGGCAGAGCATGGCCAGGTTGGTCTTACCGCAGGCACTGGGGAACGCGGCCGCCATGTACTTCTTCTGGCCTGCCGGGTTGGTGACGCCCAGGATCTGACCAGAGGGGAGGAGGGAAGAGACGGTGAAGGAGGAGGCACAATGGGATCCAATGTGGGGCCACCTGTGTGTCCGCGACGCATGGTGTGTGGTACATTACTTGTGTGTTGTGTGGTCTGTGACATGTGGTGCATTAGGTGTGTGTGTGTGTGTACCAGCATGTGCTCGGCCAGCCAGCCCTCGTCCTTGGCGAGGCGGGAGGCGATGCGCAAGGCGAAGCACTTCTTCCCCAGCAGGGAGTTCCCGCCGTAGCCGCTGCCGAACGACACGATCTCCCGCCGGTCGGGCACGTGGGCGACCAAGGTCTGCTCCGGGTTACAAGGCCAGTTATTAACCAGGGGCTCTGAGAGAGAGAGACAGAGAGAGAGAGAGAGAGAGAGAGAGAGAGAGAGAGACAGAGAGACAGAGAGAGAGAGAGAGAGAGAGAGAGAGAGAGAGAGAGAGAGAGAGAGAGAGAGAGAGAGAGAGAGGAGAGAGAGAGAGAGAGAGAGAGAGAGAGAGAGAGAGAGAGAGAGAGAGAGACAGAGAGAGAGAGAGAGAGAGACAGAGAGAGAGAGAGAGAGAGAGAGAGACTTTGGGTTATTCGATGAAACTGCAGGAACAAATTAAACAAGGCCTTTAATGACAGACATTTCTGAATAAGGATTGGAGGTAAATAAAGATTAAGGTAAATAAAGACACATCAAGGTCGGCTTTACTTTATTATGAATATAATATATTATTATTCCCACCACAAATTAATAATAATTGCCTTGGGCTCCATTTCTGCTTTATCAAAACGACAACACATTCCCCGTCCCAGGAAAACCATCTAATCTCTTCGTATTTATCTCATCAGTTGTTCACTTAAGTCTCCGGAGAACTTACTCTTCAGAGGCAGGGGGCAGCCCACGGAGTGCAGGCAGCGGACAAACTCCCCCGCTCCCAGGGCGGTTAGTACGGCCCGGCCCATGCGGGTCATAACCCTCATGCTAGCCACCACATAGGGGGAGTCGGTCAGCTCCACTCCGATCTTGGACAGGGGGGATCCCACTGGTCCCATGCTGTAGGGGATAACGTACATGGTACGACCTGGAGAGAAAAGAAGAGGAGCAGGGGTCAGAGGTCAGACAGGGGGGAGGGAAGGAAGAGCCAACAGATCCAAAATGGAGGCTGAAGGTCAACGCTTCTGGTCCATTGCTGCTGTTGCTGCTAACAAAGCAGCTTTTCAAAATAAATCAATAATAACAATAACATGTAACTGATGAGTCATTAATAAAGACATGCCATGAGAGAACAGAGGGGAACGGTCAGTTCCCTAGACATTCAAATGGTATTTTATCAATTCATTATTTGACCATCAACATCTAATGTTGATGGTCGTTTCTGAAGAAATAAACCATTCAAAACGGCCTATCCAATCGGTCTTGTCTTTTTTCAACCGACCAGAATAAAATAACGTAACCGCTAGCGAGGACACATTGTTTCTGATTTGTCATCTAGAGTTATTATTATCTAGAATTAATAACAGGAAGACCCAACATGAGCTGAAATTGGTTCAGAAAAGCAAAGCCTTTGAAAGGCCTTTCAACTCCACCAACTATCGCGATACCAGTGGATGACGGAATCAGCAAGGGGCAAAAGCTTTACTGTTGGTGTTGGATTTTTCTGCAAACATGCATTCCGCTTCGAGGCCAGTTGTCTATACATGTCTATATATTCTACCGAAGCGCACACACAGCTTGTGTGAGGATACGATTATTTGTCAGGATGACTTGCATTTTGCCTAAGAGATAGCTGTTTTAGTTAGCCGATAACTCACTCTCTCCTGGCTGTTGGCTCTTTGCATTGCTAAGCCTGGACTGGCGTATTCATATTTGTTTCAGAGCTGGAATTTGTAACAGGTAACTTTATGCATAACAAGGTAATATAGAGAGGACACAGTAAACAATGCTGGAGGATTGCATTTTCTGCGACGGGGAAGGGGGGGGGGGGTCAGAGGATCAATGGTTCGCTTCTTTGAAAGACGAACCGAAAGCTAACGTTCAACTTCAGTTAAACACCACCACTATAAGGGTCAAGTTAAAAGGGACGATAACATTTCAGATTATTCAGTAATATTAGTGAAAACATTTGGCCTTAGTGTAGGCGCAGAGTGACACCACCACAGGAAGGGGGTGGGGGGGGGGAAGGGTTCTACCTTTCATGCAGCCGGGGAAGCGCTGGCCCATGGCCTTGTCAAACTCTGCCGGGGACATCCAGCGTCCCAGCTGGCTGACCCCGCCCCCCACGGGGCTTGGGACGGTGTCCCTCTGGTCCGGCGTCACGATCACCGTCTTACTCTCCACCCGGGCCACGTCAAGGGGGTCTGTACGGGCTAACCAGCTGGGGGGAGGGGGGGGGGGGGGGGGTGAGGAGGAGAGAGAAGAGGAATAAGGGAGTTCAGGGTGTGTTAGCCTACAGGAACACCCTGCTATTTCTCTCTCCTCTCTCTACTGAGCCCTGCTGGGCCTACCAGTTGTGGTATTTGGGGAGCTTCTTGATCATGCCCTGCTCCTCCAGCTGGGTCAGGATGGCCTGGTTCTCCTCCTCGGAGCCGTCACAGATGTGGACAGATTCGGGCTGGCACAGCGTGGCGTTGACCTCCACGAAGGCACGGACTGCGTCGCTCAGGTCCCCCAGGTCTCCGTACACCACCTTGGGGCTCGCCTGCCCCTGGGGCTGCAGCTGAGGAGGCATGGTCGCTTCTTGGGTTGAGGCGGAGAGAGAGAGAGAGAGAGAGAGAGAGAGAGAGAGAGAGAGAGAGAGAGAGAGAGAGAGAGAGAGAGAGAGAGAGAGAGAGAGAGAGAGAGAGAGAGAGAGAGAGAGAGAGAGAGAGAGAGAGAGAGAGAGAGAGAGAGAGAGAGAGAGAGAGAGAGAGAGAGAGAGAGAGAGAGAGAGAGAGAGAGAGAGAGAGAGAGAGAGAGAGAGAGAGAGAGAGAGAGAGAGAGAGAGAGAGAGAGAAATTGAGGAGTGGATGGAAAAAAAAGAAGTCTGGAAGTGAGAAGGAGAGGGGGACAAGGAAGAGAGGAAAGATAAAAAAGAGACGGGGGAGGAAACACAAAACACATGCAGGTTTTGGTCATCAAACATGAACGCTAAAGAAATCAAAACAGCGTTATTTATGAATTGTATGTGTGTATTGTATTATTCTCGTTTAACATTATTGCATTACATTATTGACATAGCCTCTTCGATTTCAATCGCTTCGACTACTTTCATTGAATTTCACATTGTTTAACAGGCAGTGATGTCAAGCGACGACTTCGTAAACAATTGACACTTGATGGATGTGCAACTTCTTTCCGATAGCAAGCTGCTTTTTTCTGGAAACGAGTCTAACGACTCATTAAAAATACATCCCCACAAACAAAACACCGGCACTCAAACATCGAACGCATAGGCCTACAGCTTATTCGAATGAAATGGCTTTCAAGAAGATCCCCAAAAGCTACACATCAACCATTCCCCATAATGCCTTAAGTGGCGTATAATTCCCAAAACTACGTTGTAAACTGTTTAAAATGAAAAATGTCGAAATAACTTACCCTAAGTGTTGTTCTGCTGTCAGGCGCTTCTCGTCGACATCAATGTGGCTTTGTTTCAGAACAGAAGACGCTGTCTCAGTGACAGCAGGTTGACTGAGGTGAGTGACGCTCTAGGTTTTTTTTTATACCAGGGACATAGAGAGAGAGAGGGGGAGGGGAGGGGGAGGGGAGGGGGAGGGATGGGAGGCTCGTCAGGATATTCGCTTGAACCATCCGTGAAGCTTATCACAAGAAAAAAAAGAACCGCTCCGTAGTAATTTGCGGTGAATCATTAAATGGCGGAGCCGACGTCATTAAAGGGGTTCACGTCCGACGTTCAGGATGTTCCCGACTTTGCAAATAGTTATTGCGGTTATCAACGCACACACACACGCACGCACGGACGGACGCACGCACGCACGCACGCACACACACACACACACACACACACACACACACACACACACACACACACACACACACACACACACACACACACACACACACACACACACACACACACACACACACACACACACACACACACACACACACACACACACACACGGACACGTGTGTACTAGGGAGACGGCAGCCTAAATAAGCCGCGTTTCCACATACGTCTGTTTTTCGTATCCGTACTTCCGTAAATTTACGGAAGGGGTCGCTAGTGCTTTACGTACGGACATGAATTTATTTACGGACAGCCAAAAAGATGGGGGAACGCATGATAATGGCCGTTTTTCGGAGACCGGTACTGTGGAATATGAGGATCGACATCTACCGAGATAAAAACAAAACCAACCAGGCTTGGAAAGAGATCGGTGAGGAGTTTGGAGTTATTTTTAGGGGTATCCATAGCCATAAATTAGGCCTATACAAATAATACAATCAATATACAATCAAATCCGACTGTATTTTATATTAAACTCATACAAACGAATGATCAAACAGATATCTGACTGTTATTTATGTAAAACATATGATATATTAAACTGATCTATAACCATTATAACCATTTCATATCAAAATGATGAAGTATAGAGGATCGGAAAATAGAAATACTCACAATTTGTCTTTCAAACTCAAAAGCAAGCGAGCTAGCAAAACTTTCATCTGGTATCTCCGTAAAACGACGGCGAAAGTTAAATTTTTTGAACGTATATTACGGACATACCGGACAGAAATTTTACGGAGGGGAGGAGTCTCGGACGCCTCGTTTCCACATACGTATGTTTTTCGTATCCGTACTTCCGTAAATTTACGGAAGGGGTCGCTAGTGCTTTTAAATAAGGTTTTGCTAAGAAGCACACATCCTGTTTGATTGTCTGGATGGGAGACGTTGAAAATTCAAAATAAAAGCCCGAGAATATACATATATATCGCTACTCGCGATAAAAGGTATAAATCGCTACTCGCGATGGGAAAGCATAATAGCACACAATAGCGTGATGGTCTCTTCACATTAATACATATCGCTACTCTCGATCTCTTGACATTGATATAAAGGTAGATAAGCTTAGAAATAAATTCGCTACTCGCGATGGGAAAGCATAATAGCACAAAATAGCGTGATGGTCTGTTGACATTGATATCAACAATACTCGTGCTAAAAGGTAGGCTTTTGAGAGCCCTGAAGTCACAACAGCGAAATCGCAAGCAGACTATTATTTTGAAAAGCTTTGTACTACTTTTCGGCCGCCATTGCCAAAAGCCGGAAGTAAACCGGAAACATCATTTTGCTTATTTAGGCTTATTTAGGCTGCCGTCTCCCAACTCACGTGTGTGTGTGCCACCGGACACGCTCATAGTGTGCCCCCGGACACGCTCATAGCGCGTGTCCGGTGGCTGATATTGGCAATGGCTACTGCTGCAAGCTGTTCCTCCGGAGTTCAGAGGTCAACCTCTGATGATCTGATCCCTCTCTCACCCATACACCTATCGTACAATCGCATCCGGAGCCCATACTCTCCTCGCCCACTTGTGAATGCTTTATTACCAATAGCAAATAGTTTCCATTTAATGCCTCACAAACATAATGGGACATAATCAGCATAACTCTGTTATAGATGGATCTATCCAAGTTTAGTGCTCATGTATGACTTCGTGTATTTTATATTAACACTTGCAATATTCACTTGGTTATTCTGACCCTAGTGGAACATTTAATTCCATTATAAAAAGGGAAATAATCAAAACTCAGTTATAATATCTTTTAATAAATAAAAGTAGTGCTACCATTGTGGTATGGGGTCAATTCCGACCAGCACTTTCAATCATTGTCATCGTTCATTGTACTATTTTGTTCCCTTATAGCTCCTAATATCTGACATTATTGTTGTCCGATAGTTGTTTAAAGTATTATGATTTGATAAAAAAAAAGTTGTCATTGTTAAGTTCTAAACTAACTCTTTAAATATCCCTCAATTTTTAATGATTCAACTGCTTGACTTTGTCACTCTCATTGACTAAAATACCAAAAACGACATACATACGACACAGCGACAAAAATGGAAAAAACTTTAGCATCTGCAAGGCTTTATTAGGCCTACAGAAGTTCCACGTGGTAAGGCTTTTGGGAGATATATGGCTGTATTAAATTGAGCAAGCAATTAAACAGCATCCAGATAGGCTCTGACGTTTTAGATTACAGCTGGCAGACACCAATCATCGTACACCATTTCTTCCGAACTGTTGTCTGGGTTTGTCATCTTATCTTCAAAAGCTTGAGATTACTTTTTAGGAAAGGGACAATTCTTAGCAGGGCTATTACTTTCTAGGATGTCTTTCTCATGTTAATGTGTTGATTTGTTGTAAGGACGTTATACTGTATCATATATTATGGAATGAATTAAGATTAGGTAAACAGGCACATAATTATTGTACTTCCCATGGCAGCCTTCGGTTTGAGAGCTATCAAATGTTTCAGAACAAGATTCAATGACAACTTTAGTAATCTTAAGATTACTTCATAAAATATGGATAATTTAAAATGCATGAGAGGACATTTGGTTCTAAATATACAGGGAATGGTTTAACCTAGCAATTTTAAGTGCTTGGCACTTGTTTCTATGAATATCTTAACTGTACCGACAGCGATATATTGTTGTTACTCTATCTTTTGACAAATGTACTTATTGTAAGTAGCTTTGGATAAAATCGTTTGCTAAATGTCCTAAATGTAAATGTAAATGATCACCTCTCTTATTTTTCGAATACAAGCTAAATATTCATAAAGTACAAAAATACATTTCCATTGTTCTCTAGGACGCCCCGTTGGTAGTGTCACATTGGACAAGACCATGACATAAAAAGACAACAGCCCACCCATGATGTGAATGAATAACCAGAAATATATCAACCATCTTATTGTATATACATTCTTGGGGAAGTTGGGGAAGTCAGAAGTCTTAGCTAGATAACCTACAATGTTCCATCAGTGTTTGTGTATACATACATACATACATACATACATACATACATACATACATACATACATACATACATACATACATACATACATACATACATACATACATACATACATACCGGTACATACATACATACATACATACATACATACATACATACATACATACATACATACATACATACATACATACATACATACATAATGTATGTATGTATGTATGTATGTATGTATGTATGTATGTATGTATGTATGTATGTATGTATGTATGTATGTATGTAAGTGTATATGTATGCAGGCCACTGGAATGACAGGCGGTGCTGTCTCCATTGATTAGAGATAAGCGGTCATTAAATGTCAGTAGATAGAGAAGGTGTCAGACATCTTAAAAACTGCTGTCGTTAATGGTTCATCCTCGTAGCTGACAGCCAACAAGCAGAAAAACATGTTTTCATCTCTGCGTTCATTGCTGACACATTTTGAAAAGTGAAAGGTCACATGTTGGAACTGAACGAGTACATTTTAACCAAGTCATCAGCATGGGCTCTGAAACTGATGATTTCAGAAGACTTATTACAGTCATATTAACTGCTGTTACTAGAGCTAAGTAAATCCACGTCCAGAATATAACACATGAGGCATAATTCATAATGTCACACACCTACTTTATTTATTATATTATAGGTAACAACTACATGTTTAGTTTGGTGAATAAAAAAATCACTTTTAAGTCCTTTAACAGAGCAACTCACAGTGAATCCAGTAACATGTCATCCATGTCATTATGGGTTAGGGCTTCTTGCTCAAGGATGCCTACAGGTCAGTCAGTGTACATGGGATCAAAGTGAAACACAATAACCAATACATGTTCCTGTTTGCATTGCAGAGACTAACGTCATATTCTGAAACTCTATTCCACTGGTGTGATGTTTTCAAGGTTATAAGGTCACCCCTATCTAGCAACAGGACAGGTCATAGTACCCAGAACACGGATGTAAACCATTGACTGGGGGAGGGGGGGGTGGGTGCAGGTGTACAGTGTTGGTGTTACAGTACATTGTGTTGCAGCGTACAGTTTGCTGTGTTGAAGTACAGTTTGTTGTGTTGCAGTTCAGTTTGTTGTGTTAAAGTACAGTTTGTTGTGTGTAGTACAGTGTGGCTAAGTGTATTGTGTCTTACGGTCCATTAGCGGTTACAGGCGGTTCTGTGTTACAGTGTATTGTGTGTTATAGTAAAGTATGTGTTAGTTTGTTACAATAACTTATGTTGTGTGTTACAGTACAGTATGTGTTAGTGTGTTGTTTGTTACAATACAGTGTGTTTTGTGTTACAGCACAGTATGGGTTAACATGGGTTCCCTTCCCAGGCCTCAGTCTGAGACGTCAGGAGGGCGTGGGTCAGCTGGTGGTGGTCATCCTGGCATCTCCACTGCAAAGGTAACACACATGAACAATACGCAAGCACAGAAATTGACACACAGAGCATTGATACAGAGTACCTGTACTCGTGTGTGTGTGTGTGTGTGTGTGTGTGTGTGTGTGTGTGTGTGTGTGTGTGTGTGTGTGTGTGTGTGTGTGTGTGTGTGTGTGTGTGTGTGTGTGTGTGTGTGTGTGTGTGTGTGCCTGCGTGCGTGTGTGTGGGGGTTGTATTAGAATGAATGAGAGGGAGATTTTATGTAGGATCAGGCTTAACAGATGTTAAGAAATGTAGGCCTGTGCAATCTAGCAATGGAAACTGCAACCGTGGTATATGTACAAATAACCTGACAATGCGGGAAAAAATGTTTCAATGTCTTACACCACCATCGTGTGTTTTTCCTTAATAAATACACTTACTGTAATTCACAAATGAAAACATGACTTATCCTACCAGCAGGGCGCGACAGAAACAGGTGAACTCTACGGTGGCCGACAAGGGCCAAACGCAGTGCAACGGCCAAACGCGTCTCCGTTAAGGAAAACAGCTGGCCGACCAGGGCCAAACGCAATGCAACGGCCAAACGCGTCTCCGTTAAGGAAAACAGCTTCAAGTACAGAAACGATTCAAATATACAAACTCAAACACAAGTCTAAACGAGGTGCAATAAGAGAAACGTGTTGCAAATGAAAAAACGCGCTGCAGAAAACGATGCAGAGCACTAAACGATTCAAACCAAGAAACCGGTCACTGCTCCAAACCTGCAGGGGGCGCTCGGGATGCAGAGAGACAGAACAGCTGACTGAACAGCTGACTGAACGGTGTTTCAGCGGGAACGGTAATGTGATTTTTATTTGATTATATTTATGTTATGTTTATATCACTGTACAACGCACATTACGTGACGTTTTTTTTTTATTGTAGTTTATATCAGACTCTACAAGGCTGCACATTTGCATGTAGATTAGCCTGCCTGCTTAAATGATTAGAGATTGATATAAATCTATAAAATATAATCAAATAAAAATCACATTACCGTTCCCGCTGAAACACCGTTCAGTCAGCTGTTCTGTCTCTCTGCATCCCGAGTGCCCCCTGGCCCCTGCAGGTTTGGAGCAGTGACCGGCTATGAAGCGTTTTGCTTTTGAAGAAGGTTTCTTGGTTTGAATCGTTTAGTGCTCTGCATCGTTTCTCTATTTGCAGCGCGTTTGATGATGCTGCATATGTCTTTGTTTTTTGCAGCGCGTTTTTTCATTTGCAACACGTTTGTCTTTTTGCACCTCGTTTAGACTTGTGTTTGAGTTTGTATATTTGAATCGTTTCTGTACTTGAAGCTGTTTTCCTTAACGGAGACGCGTTTGGCCGTTGTAGTGCGTTTGGCCCTTGTCGGCCAGCTGTTTTCCTTAACGGAGACGCGTTTGGCCGTTGCAGTGCGTTTGGCCCTTGTCGGCCACCGTAGAACTCTGTGTCACTTTGATATCCCTCCGAGTGCTCTGGTCCTACTTGAATTGTTGTCCGCCAAGTTCAAATCCAGTACACAAGTTCCACAACACGCAATCTCTTCACCCATGCTCTTCTGCTCGCCATGAGTTCTGACAATTCCCGTGGAGACATTTCGATCCCTTTGCGAAACCTTCTGAACTCCATAAGGTGTATTCGGGATCGAGTAAGAGGTGGGAAAAGAGAAATGAACTGTAAACGAATAAGTAGCAACTGCTGACGAGTTAGGATGCTAATGCTATGAGGCTAGCTAGCTAGATCTTTTGCAACGCCACAGTGTGACACTATGTGTGCTATTTTTATGCTCATTAAAAAATATATTTCTTCAGATTGATTCAAGTGCTCATGAAGGGTATATAGGGCTTACACTAAAGCTATTTTCGAAATTGGATAAACCATAACCTTCAAACAGCAACCATGCATGGTTTTTGCTGCTGTAAACAGTTAAGCTGTCAAAACAAAGTTTGACAATGGGCTGTCTCATAGTTGTATATCTATTAATGAATAAGGTAATGCATAGCTTCTGCATTATAACCTAGAAGTAGGTTTGTAAATCAGTGCCATGCTTGTACTTAGTGAATAACTGCGAGACATAGACTACTTGAGCATCTATTTTGAGAGACCGAGAACGTCTGAGATATATTGTCTTCCATTTTGCACAACAGATGGGGAGTCCAATGAATCAGACAGCGAGGACTTTGACCTCTCCAACTTCTGGGACACAATGAGTTCAGTACAGATCTAACATTCTAATACCAATTCAAGCATACTTGCCTCTATGATCATTGCCTGTTGTATTCTAAAGCCTTGTTTCATCAGTGTTGTCACTGTTTCATCAAATTACCATACCTCAAAGTCCCTCTCCCTCTCCCTCTCCCTCTCCCTCTCCCTCTCCCTCTCCCTCTCCCTCCCCCTCCTCAGACCAAGCAGTGAAGGCTGTCTCTCAGGAGGCGACCAAACTCAGCCTGGCCTTCTCCACCCCGCCCCCACCCCCTCAGCAGGTCCAGTCTACTCCTTTTGTAGATCCTCACCAACATTCAAACACATTTTACAACTATTTCACGATTACTTAGTGATTAGTCATTAAGCAGTTTAGTGAATCAAGATACATGTCATTAAGCGGTAAGGGATTAGGGCATCTGTCTCAAGTATGCCTACAGGGCAACATTGGGGATTGAAAGCAGTACCTTTCAGCTGGTAGTCACCAGTGCCATGAATACCACAAGACGATCTTGCCTCATAATAGCCACAGATTGACTGTTCTTATCCATGCCTTATCAAAGCCTGAATGAAAGCAAAGGAAGCTATCAAATAACTTTGTTCTCTGCCCTAACAAATTAAGTAATTTAGTTGGTTGCTTTGTTATCAATTACTTCTAGTGTATTGATGAGATCTTAGTTTTCAACTAGGTTCTCCCTTTCTCTCTCGCCGCCTCCCCAGATGGGAAACAACTTGTCAGAGTCACTCCAGAAGAGCATTCTGACCATGTCCACAGTCTACTACTGGCTTCCCAAGAGTCAAGGTATCACTCCGAAGAAGCTCCTCCCCTGTGTCCAGCCAATAGTTACACAGCTGCTAAAACGGCTTTCAGAAAGCCGACCTTTAGCTTAATAGAATAATATATTTGGTTGATACGTTTATCCAAAGTGTCTCACAGTATGATTAAAGTGTGTTGAGTGTTACAGTACAGTTTGTGTTACAGTGTTGTGTGTTACAGTACAGTGTGTTGCAGAAAAGTTTGTTGTGTTAAAGTACAGTTTGCTGTGTTGTGTTGTAGTACAGTGTGCGTAAGTGTATTGTGTCTCACGGTACATTATGGTTTACAGTGAGTGTCTTGTGTGTTATGGTACAGTTTGTGTTGCAGTGTTTTGGGTTAAGGTACAGTATTGGTTAGATTGTGTTGTGTGTCCCAGGTCTCAGTCTGAGACGTGCGGTCCGAGACGCCAGCGTGGAGGTTCTGGAGGGCGTGGGTCAGCTGGTGGAGGTCATCCTGGCATCTCCACTGCAGAGGTAACACAGACCCATATGCACATACATATGCAGAGACATGGACACACAAAGCGTTGATACAGAGTCACTGTCCTCATTCATTCTGTGTCTGTCTGTCTCTCTCTTTGTCTCCCTGCCGTTCTGTGTCTTTGTCCAGTCTGTCTCAGGAGCAGTTGACCTCTACAGGGGGGGTGTGGTCCGCCTGCGACCGCTTCCCATCGCTGCCTCGAGGTCAGCACCCCAAAACACCCACCTCAGGCTAGAAGCCAACGCAGCTTAACTCCCATAGTGGCCTTATAGTGGTATCAGCTTCAGCCTGAAGGGGGCGCCACCGCTCTCTGCACTGAGATCCACATAGACATGAAGTATAAAGTGTCTGTCTATCTGTCTGTCTGCAGATAACAAGGCAGCTGTGATGCTTGCCCTGTCTGGGCATATCGGTGTAGTAAAGGATGCGATTGAAGAGATTGAACAGGTACTAAACACAAGCTCAACCATGCTGCGCTAAACTAATTAGTACTATAGATATGACTATCTAATCATCACTGAATTATTGTATTTGTCTTTTTGACTTTATATCACTAATAAGGTGAGTGCTGCATGCAGCGCTCAACTATTGTTCTTCATAAGTTTTATTTTTTCTTTCTTTCTTTCTTTCTTTCTTTCTTTCTTTCTTTCTTTCTTTCTTTCTTTCTTTCTTTCTTTCTTTCTTTCTTTCTTTCTTTCTTTCTTTCTTTTTCTTTATTATTCTCTACAAACTTTGGGACCTATCTCCTTCCTCATTTTTTTTCACCTAGAGACTCCATTCAATTTTAAATTTTGTTTGTTTCCAACCATTTACATTTTCTTAAATGATGTGCATGTTTACATTGTTTACTCCATTTAGACTTTTGAACTTGTTCAAATCCCTTCACTTTATTTAAGCCATTTAACGTTTCTTAATCTATGTGGCTTTATTAAGAAATATTTTCAACCTCACTTTGCACCACAGCACTCATTGCAGGAAATGCATTTTGTAGTGAATTATATTATTGTTATTTTTGTTCCTGTTGCTTTGGCATATTAAGGAATTGCAATGCCATTAAAGCCCTTGAGAGATTTGAAAAAGTTGTGTCTAACTGGCCCCGCCGCCTCAGGCCCTATTGGAGGAGGAGGACCCCTTCAGCGACCTCCTGGGGGACTTAGACGAGGAGGAAGAGCCCCGGGGAAACCAGGACACCTATTGGTCGGAGCGGGACCGGCGTGTGATTGGCCCGTGCCAGGGGCTGATGAAGGCGTCTGGGGCATGTCTCAGGAAGCTGTCATCGGCGGTCAGAACCAATGGAGACGCTGGGTCAGCTCAAAACCGAGCCCAGCTGGACGACCTGGAGGAGCTGAGCA
This sequence comes from Melanogrammus aeglefinus, assembly GCA_900291075.1. NCBI lineage: Eukaryota > Metazoa > Chordata > Actinopteri > Gadiformes > Gadidae > Melanogrammus > Melanogrammus aeglefinus. The sequence continues at coordinate 481,086 of OLKM01000043.1, forward strand.
AGGACGTCAGCCCCCGGTGACAGACACACACACACACCCACATACACATTCAGGGCAGGAGTCTCACTGGCGGCCACGGCCGTCGTTGCCCCTCTGTCTGTTCCTTGATGCCCTTCTGAAGATCGTATGCCCATCGCCCGCTGTGGCCTTGGTTTCCCGCCCACTGTGGCGTTGGTGCCCCGCCCACTGTGGCCTCAGTGCCCCGCCCACTATGGCTTTAGTGCCCCGCCCACTGTGGCCTCAGTGCCCCGCCCACTGTGGCCTCAGTGCCCCGCCCACTGTGGCCTCAGTGCCCCGCCCACTGTGGCCTCAGTGCCCTGCCCACTATGGCTTTATTGCCCCGCCCACTGTGGCCTCCGTGCCCCGCCCACTGTGGCCTCAGTGCCCCGCCCACTATGGCTTTATTGCCCCGCCCACTGTGGCCTCCGTGCCCCGCCCACTGTGGCCTCAGTGCCCCGCCCACTGTGTCACTTTAGTTTTTTTTTTTCCCCCTGCCTCTTTGCTCGGGATGTGTATCGAAACCCGCTATTGAACATAAATTGAATAATTATACACGTAGTATCGATAAGCTGACCTGTGCTGCTATCGCTATTTGAAGTCGTGTGGGAGACCACCAAAAATAAAGCTCTCTGTCTGTCTGCCTCTCTCTCTCTCTCTCTCTCTAGTATGGACGACCTAGCACTGTGTCTTTATCCACCAATGGAGTACTCGGGAGTGGAAAGCAACGTAAGACACACTCTCACACACACACACACACACACACAATCGCAAACATAAGCTTTAGATATGGTGATCCATTTTAGCCAATTTATTTTATTTTATTTTTTAAGGACGGATAGAAGTCCCCCAATGAATTCAGCAACTGCTTTAGGATTTGTAGCCACAAGCAAACGACTCTCCTGGAACCGTCACCTTATCGTGGTGGAGAGGTTTGCGTGTCCCTGTGAACCTGAGGGCTGTGTTGTCTGGAGCCTTGTGCTCCTGGCAGGGTCTCCCATGGCAGAGTGGTCTCAGGTGAGGGGCCAGACTAAGAATGGTTCACCAAGACTCCATGAAAAAACGAGAAAGAGGAGGAGAGACCCTGCCCGGAGGAAGCCCGGGGCCCCCGTCTGGAGCCAGCCCCAGACGGAGGGCCCGTTGGCGAGCGCCTGGTGGCCGGGTTTGCCACGGAGCCCGGTCGGGCCGCACAGCCCGAAAAAGCTACGTGGCACCCCCCACTCCTCTTCGTCCTGTGGGCCCACCACCTGCAGGAGGACCCACTGGGGTCGGGTGCGCTGCCACATGGGTGGCGGTGAAAGGCAGGGGTCCCGACGGACCAGACCTGAGCGGCAGAAGCTGGCTCTGGGGACGTGGAACGTCACCTCACTGTGGGGAAAGGAACCGGAGCTTGTGAGGGAGGTGGAGCGCTACCAGTTAGATCTGGTGGGGCTTACCTCTACGCACACAGTCTCAGCTCTGGTACTGTACTCCTGGATAGGGGTTTGGACTCTATTCTTCTCTGGAGTGCCAGAGGCATGAGGCCGCGGCGGGTCGTGGGGGATACTCATAAATCCCCGCTGAGCGCCGCGGTGTTTTGGAGTTTACCCCGGTAGACGAGAGGGTCGCCTCCCTGCGGCCTAAGGGTGGTGGGGGGGAAAAACTCTGACTGTTGTTTGTGCGTATGCACCGAACAGCAGTTTCAGAGTACTCGCGGCCTTCTTGGAGACCCTGAAATGGAGTCCTGTATGGGGCTCCAGTAGGGGACTCCGTAGTTCTACTGGGAAGACTTCAACGCCCATTGTGGGCAACGATGGAGACACCTGGAGAGGCTGTGGTGGGAGAGGAACGGCCCTCCCTGATCTAACACCGAGTGGTCGTTGTTATTGGACTTCTGTGCTAGTCATGGAATTGGCCATAACACAACACACCATGTTCCGAACATAAGGGGTGCTCATAAGTGTACATGGTACCAGAGTACCCTAGGCCGAAGATCGATGATCGATTTTGTAATCGTGTCATCTGATCTGAGGCGGCATGTTTTGGACACTCGGGTGAAGAAGAGGGGGCTGAACTGTCAACCGACCACCACATCTGTGGTGAGTTGGATCAGGGAATGGGAAGAGAATCTGGACAGACCTGGTAAGCCCAAACGAGTAGTGCGGGGTGAATTGGGGAACGTCTGGAGGAGGCCCCTTGTCCTAGGGATCTTCAACTCACACCTCCGGCGGAGCTTTTCTAGCATTCCTGTGGAGGTTGGGGGCATTGAGCCGGAGTGGGCGGTGTTCAAAGCTTCCATTGCTGAAGCTGCGGCGGTGAGTTGTGGCCTCAGGGTCTTAGGTTTCCTCAAGGGGCGGTTAACCTCGGACACCGTGGTGGAACACCGGTGGTCACAGGGAAGCCGTCCGACTGAAGAAAGGAGGCCTTTCGGGATATGTTATCCCGGAGGACTCCTGACGCAGTTGCAGGGTACCGACAGGCTCGAAGGGCTGCAGCCGCTGCCGTGTCGGAGGCTAAGCAGCGGGTGTGGGAGAAGTTCGGAGAGGCCATGGAGAAGGACTTTCGGTCGGCACCAAAGTGTTTCTGGAAGACCATCCGGCACCTCAGGAGGGGGAAACGGGGAACCATCCAAGCTGGTGTACAGTAAGGATGGGACTCTGTTGACCTCAACTGAGGAGGTAGTCGGACGGTGGAAGGAACACTTTGAGGAACTCCTGAATCCGACTAACATGCCCTCTATGATGGAGGCAGAGCTCGAGGTTGATGGTGGTTCATCGTCAATTTCCCTGGTGGAGGTCACTGAGGTAGTTAAACAACTCCGCAGTGGCAAAGCCCCAGGGATTGATGAGATCCAGCCAGAAATGCTAAAAGCTCTGGGTGTTGAGGGGCTGTCATGGTTGACACGCCTATTCAACATTGCATGGGAGTCGGGTACAGTGCCAAAGGAGTGGCAAACTGGGGTGGTGGTCCCCCTGTTCAAAAAGGGGGACCAGAGAGTGTGCTCCAATTACCGGGGTATCACACTTCTCAGCCTCCCTGGTAAAGTCTACTCCAAGGTGCTGGAAAGGAGGGTTCGGCCGATCGTCGAACCTCAGATTGAGAGAGGAACAATGCGGTTTTTCGCCCCGGACGTGGAACTACGGACCAGCTCTTCACTCTCGCAAGGGATCCTGGAGGGGGGCCTGGGAGTATGCCCATCCGGTCTACATGTGTTTTGTGGATCTGGAGAAGGCATATGACCGGGTCCCCCGGGAGAAACTGTGGGAGGTGCTGCGGGGGTATGGGGTGGGGGGGTCTCTCCTCAGGGCCATCCAATCCTTGTACTCCCAAAGCGAGAGCTGTGTCCGGGTTCTCGGCAGCCAGTCAGTCTCGTTCCCGGTGGGTGTTGACCTTCGCCAGGGCTGCGCCTTGTCACCAATCCTGTTTGTGATATTCATGGACAGGATATCGAGGCGCAGTCGTGGTGGGGAGGGGTTGCAGTTCGGTGGTCTGAGGATCTCGTCACTGCTCTTTGCAGATGATGTGGTCCTGATGGCATCATCGGCCTGTGACCTTCAGCACTCACTGGATCGGATGGCGGCCGAGTGTGAAGCGGCTGGGATGAGGATCAGCACCTCTAAATCTGAGGCCATGACTCTTAGCAGGAAACCGGTGGTTTGCCTACTCCGGGTAGGAAATGAGTCCTTAGCCCAAGTGAAGGAGTTCAAGTACCTGGGGGTCTTGTTCGCGAGTGAGGGGGACGATGAAGCGTGAGATTGGCCGGAGAATCGGAGCAGCGGGAGCGGTATTGCGTTCGCTTCACCGCACCGTTGTGACGAAAAGAGAGCTGAGCCGCAAGGCAAAGCTCTCGATCTATCGGTCAATTTTCGTTCCTATCCTCACCTATGGTCATGAGGGATGGGTGATGACCGAAAGGACAAGATCACGGGTACAAGCGGCCGAGATGAGTTTCCTCAGGAGGGTGGCTGGCTTCTCCCTTAGGGATAGGGTGAGAAGTTCAGTCATCCGTGAGGAGCTCAGATTAGAGCCGCTGCTCCTTTGCTTAGAAAGGAGTCAGTTGTGAGGTGGTTCGGGCATCTGGTTAAGGATGCCCACTGGGCGCCTCCCTTGGGAGGTGTTCCAGGCACGACCAGTGGGGAGGAGACCTCGGGGAAGACCCAGGACTAGGTGGAGAGATTATATCTCAACACTGGCCTGGGAACGCCTCGGGATCCCCCCGTCAGAGCTGGTCAATGTGGCTCGGGAAAGGGAAGTCTGGGGCCCCCTGCTTGAGCTGCTGCCCCCGCGACCCGACCCCGGATAAGCGGTTGAAGATGAGATGAGAAGCAAACGACTATGTACCACTTACTTTGTAGAAGAGCGGTAGGATTAGTTCCCTGGTATATTGAAACGTTGGGGGTAAAAACTATTTGTGCATAAGCTGATGCACAAATGATAAAAAGTTTGAGTCACAAACATTTTAAAAGCTACAAATGGGGCCAAGTTCGGAACCACTGCCCTAAACCCTACCTCCTCCTTCATGACATGATCTGAATTCACTATCTAACCCTACCTCCTCCTTAAAGACCTTCAATTTTAATTCACTATCTAACCCTGTATGCTCGTTTATGAGACAATATGAATTCACTGGAAGTTTGAAAAGGAAGTAAAGTGAGTTATTACTTGCATCTGTTACTTAGGCATCCAAATTGGCAGCCTTGTTAAAGAAAATACTCGGAGTCATCAGGTGAGCGCGCGCACACACACACACACACACACACATACACGCACACACACACACGCACACGCACACACACACACGCACACGCACACACACTGTCGGTGTCAAGATGTCAATGTGGTTATCAAGATGGTTGAGATTTGGATCTTTATCTCTCTGCCAACTTTGAACTTTCGTCTTCTCTCTCTCCCCCCCCCCCTTCCAGGTCCAGTCATGTGTGTGGGGAGTCTGAGCTGACCTGGGTTCAGTTCCTAGAAGCAGCTGTCGATCATAACCTGCAGAAGGCTAAAGACCTCATGCAGTCTGACCCCTGAGTCCGGTGTGTGTGTGTGTGGGTGGGTGTGGGTGGGTGGGTGGGTGGGTGGGTGGGTGTGTGTGTGTGTGTGTGTGTGTGTGTGTGTGTGTGTGTGTGTGGGTGGGGGTGGGGGTGGTGGGTGGGTGGGTGGGTGTTGGAATCTGTCTGTGGGTGTGGTTGTGCTCTTGGGTCCTCATCTGAACGTTGTCATGATGTTACTCCACTTGATGGCTTGCAATTACGAGTTTTGACAGCAAAACCATCAGTCAACACACGTAAAATCACTTTGCTGCTGTGCCAGGAACATGTCAAAGCAGTCATGTTTGTCAGTTTGTAATCAAAGATGGAGGTAATTCACGGCTTTTCTCCACTCAGAGAACTGTCAATTAAACATTAAAACTTTAGGTCAGTTGTTCCACCAGGTTGTTGTACTTAGTTAACATTTGTTTATAATGAAATTATTAATAAACCATGAAACCCATTCATGCCCAAAACCCTGTTCAGTATATACAGTATATACAGTAACTAGTTGTCATGAATAACATATTTGAAGAAGCATATTATTTTTCCATCAGCTGTCATATTGTTTCCTTCCTTTGCCATCATCAGTCCTTGTGTAACTGCTCTGAATGTCAGTCTCTGGGTGGGAGTGGAGCACTCCCACCCCTGAGTCAATCCTTATCCATTCACAGAATTATTCTCAATGAATCATTGTGTTCCTGTCTGCCTTTACCCCCCCACCCCCCCCTCTTACGTGTGCGCAAATGAAATAGCCATTTCTATAGCTTAACTCTAACCGGAAAAGTTTGTTAATGGTAAAACGTATAGTGCAGGTTTTATTTAAAACATGTTTTTGAATGCTAACATGTAATATAACTTATAATGAGCTTGTCTATGAATGCAGAGTTATGTGCTACATTACCCTGATTGAGAAATGAATAGAGTTATGTGTTACATATCCTGACTATGCGGTTTGAATATGAATTATGTACTGCATAACCTGACTGAGGTATTAATAGTTATCTACTACATATCCTGACTATGAGGTGGTCAGAGTTCTAATAGTTACTGTATGTACCCTGACTTTGAATATGAGATATGTACTACAGTATCCTGACTAAGAGGTATTGCTAGAGTTATGTTCTACAGTACCCAGACTAAGGTTTGAATATGAGTTATGTACTAAATATACTGAGTGAGGTATTCATAGTTATTTACTACAGTACCCTGACTATGAGGTATTAATGGAGTTAAATACTAGATATACTGACTGAAGTATTAATAGAGTTATGTACTAATAGTATCCTGACTACAAGAAAGGAATAGAGTTATATACTACATATACTGACTGGGGTATTAATAGAGCTATGTTCTACAGTACCCAGACTATGAGGTTTGAATACGAGCCATCCAGGTAAACGGGGCTTGGTAGTGTTGATACTGTTAATCCCTCTCACTTGATTGGCTGAGAACAAACACAACATTCAATATTAGAACAGACAGGCCTAGTTTAACCAACAATAACTATGCAAGGCAAGTTCATACAGCAACCCTTCAAATTGAGAAGCCACCCACACTGCTTTAAACAAATAATTACATTTTAAACAACATTTATCAAAGAATAACTAATTGTCTCATTACATTGATCAGGGAGTAAAATCTGAGGAAATAGTTGATGTATCACGCTTCCAGGTTATAATCCAGTTCATTAATTGGTTTATTTCAGAATCTTGACATCACTGCCTTAAATGATGCCAAGTATGTATGGTATTGTAAGACTATTTTATATCACATAACACATGAAGAACACCTGTTTTCATTGTAGTGACTATGGTGCTCTGGACCAGATCTCTGCATGTGATCCAATCAGAGACTCCACAATGTCAATGACTGAGTAGTGGAGGCTGTTCCCCATTAAAACCCATATTTGGTGCAGCCTGGTTAACCTTAAACCTATCTGGTTGGTTGTGAGTCCCCTAATGTTAACATACTCCCAATCTGGGTAAATAGAGACATTGTGTTCTGCTTTTGCATCTCTTTTGAGTTCTACTTTCCTTCTCTGACTTATGGCCTGTCTGGGGGGAATAAGGTACCAACTGGAGTTATGGCTTGTTTAAACATGTATTCTCTAAATGTGTGTTGGCAGAGGGAGGAATATTTGGTGCTGGGGAAGAAAAGCCAGAAGCTGTCACCTAAAGCCATCTGGGGAAGGGGCGGGAGTGTAGCTTCCACCACTCTGGGGGATTTTAACGCCAATGTTTGGATGACATGATTGTTGAGTATTGAGCAGGTTCATGAGTATTTACTTTTCTCAGGGAATGATTTATTTAACATTTGACAGACATCTCCACAATACATGAATAAACGGCAATTCGATCAGATTAAGTCTTCAGTAGTTTGTTAAATCCATTTCACACAGATCAAAATTATTTATAAATCAGATTGCATGGCAAAAGAGGAATAAGATAATAATTTAAAAACAATTCTTATTTTCTTTATGGAATTGTGCTCTAAAAAACGTTTGAATATGATGTTTCAAAAAGAAAAAGCTTGCAATGCAACAGTTCTGGTTGTTCTTGTCATTATCTTAAGCATTGAAATAACAAAGAAGTCACCACTGAGCAGTGGGCGGAGTTACCTCGGATATAACCTATGTCCCAGGTTTGAACAGGTAAACTCACAGGATGAGTCCCCATTGTGACTAAACAGAGAGTAGACTTTAGTGTCTGAGTCAGACATTTCCTTGTTGCATCTTAATTTTGCAGTTATCCTGTAAATCCAGCTTCTTGAAACCCCTGGCCAATCCTGTTTGCAGGCATTTTCATCCCACTTCTGCCACACACTCTGACAGACACCTTCTGGTTCACTGATCACACAGCATGGATCTCCGTAAGTTATACAACTCTACATATCTGTCTGTCTGTTGGTGTCTGTCCTTTAATCTGTCTTTAGGTCCCTCTGTGTCTGTCTGTCTACCCTTCTGTCTGTGTTTCATTCACTCTGTCTACCTTTCAGTCTGTTGGTCTTTAGTTCACTCTGTGTCTGTCTACCCTTCTGTCTGTCTGTCTGACTTTCGTGCACTCTGTCTGTCTACTAACCTTCTGTCTGCATTCTCTGTTTTGGTTGGTTGGTCTGTGTCTGTCTTGCTGTCTGTATACATGTTTACATATGTACAAACTTTCAGGTAAATACACATATAGTTACACACTTCTGTGAACGAATGCACACATGCATGCAGGTTTTGTTGGTATTTGATTGCACAATGATTTTCAGTTGTTTGGGTACCTGCTTCCAAGTCACAAAATAACAAGTAGAAGGAGCCTGAAAAGAAACAGAAAGAGGGTTTGAGAGATAGTGATTGCATGTGGCAGCGCAAAAGAGTGGGCGTGAGGGAGAGAGAGAGAGAGAGAGAGAGAGAGACAGAGAGAGAGAGAGAGCATTTAGAAAGTTTCAACAGGGAGAGGCAAATTTCAAAACGGAGAGAGAGGCAATTTAGAAACGGATAATGTCTGTACATGTCGAACATCTTGAGCATCTTCAACATTAACTCTTTTTAATTATGACAACAGATCAGACTCACCCACGCTCATAGTACAGTCTGTGCGTTTGTGTGTGTGTGTGTGTGTGTGTGTGTGTGTGTTGTGTGTGTGTGTGTGTGTGTGTGTGTGTGTGTGTGTGTGTGTGTGTGTGTGTGTGTGTGTGTGTGTGTGTGTGTGTGTGTGTGTGTGTGTGTGTGTGTGTGTGGGTGCAAACACACCCATGTGACATCATGTACAATCTTGACTGGCATACTGTAGAGGTCATCCTGTCAACGCCCAAGGACTGAAAGGGCTGATAGTCATAGTATAGTATTACACATTACTACAAAACACCAAATACCATTATGCCCCTTCTGATCAACTGACTGTTGCAATGCATGGATCATTTTACATTATGGATACATTACATTATTGACATTTTGAGTTGTAATGAGTTGTATTAATTTGTGTTCTGCTTGAATCAGGGTGCTATTTAGGTTATATACACACACAGAGATAGAAAGTCATACAAACAGCTGACTGAGAGAGAGACGCACACACATGCGCACACACAGAGATATGACTCCAATGATGTGTTTTTTTGTTTACTTCAACCAGTTTATCACACAGTGGACCTCCACTGCCAGGACAATAACTCCGCCCACCACACAAGTGACATCTCAACCGAGGAATTGGTCATCAGGCGAGGCCAGTCCTTCCTCCTGACCTTGGAGCTGCCACGACCTTTCAACCCTAACACTGACCAGCTCCGATTCACAGTAAAAACTGGTGAGGGTTTTTACTAAAGTATTCACAGTTACTAATACTTGTCACACTGACAAAATATTCTTATAAAAGGATTGGAAAAATGTATGATGGATGGATAGATGGAAGGATGGATTATAGAGATGGATGGCTGGATACGGATGGATGGATGTAGGGATCGGAAGATGGATGATGAACAGACAGCTGAATGAATGAATGAAGACATAGTAAACCGAATGAACACCCATTCCATATTCTCCAGGCTCCAGGGCGGCAGAAGACCTGGGGACCCAGTCTGCGTTTGGAATCCCTGAGAGTCATGTGGCCCGCTCCCCGGGTGCCAAGGCGAGGTGGAGGGCCGAGCTCGACAGGACCTCCTCCCCGGCCCTGGGCAGAGTGACCCTGGCCGTGACCCCGCCGGCCGACGCCCCCGTGGGGAACTACTTCCTGTCCATGGAAAGGGGGGACAAGGAGGCCAGTCTGGGATGTCTGGTGGTGCTCTTTAACCCCTGGTGCCCAGGTAGAGAGACACCTACTCATACAGAGAGACACAGAGAGAGAGAGAGAGAGAGAGAGAGAGAGAGAGAGAGAGAGAGAGAGAGAGAGAGAGAGAGAGAGAGAGAGAGAGAGAGAGAGAGAGAGAGAGAGAGAGAGAGAGAGAGAGAGAGAGAGAGAGAGAGAGAGAGAGAGAGAGAGAGTGAAAGTATTGAAGACAGCAAAGAAGGTACGTTGTTTAAATTGTGTGTGTGTGTGTGTGTGTGTGTGTGTGTGTGTGTGTGTGTGTGTGTGTGTGTGTGTGTGCGTGCGCGCGCTTGCATGTGTGTGTGTGTAGAGGACTGGGTATATCTTCCGGAAGAGGAGGAGAGGCAGGAGTATGTGTTGAATGAGCATGGAGTGATCTACAAAGGAACTAACAAGTACATCAGCTCTATGTCCTGGGACTATGGACAGGTACAAGCACACACACACACACACACACACACACACACACACACACACACACACACACACACACACACACACACACACACACACACACACACACACACACACACACCCGCACCCTAAGACAGACAGACAGACAGACAGACAGACAGACATGGAGACAGTGACATCCGCCTGGTCTCCTCCATTACAGTTTGATGAGGACATAATGGACATCTGCATGAAGATATTGGACGTCAACCCCAAACACCTGAGGGACCCAGCCGACGACGTCTCTGCTCGCTGCAACCCCATCTACGTCAGCCGCGTAGTCAGCGCCATGGTAGGAGACACCCCTCACACTAAACACAGAGCATGTTATTCTAAGAGCCCCGCTTCCTTCCCTGTGTTGCTCCTGTCTGTAGTGCAATGAGTGTATAGATTGTTTAATTTAGTCTAGTTTATCGCTTCTTCATGTTTAAACAAATGTGTGTGTGTGTGTGTGTGTGTGTGTGTGTGTGTGTGTGTGTGTGTGTGTGTGTGTGTGTGTGTGTGTGTGTGTGTGTGTGTGTGTGTGTGGATCCTTTAATTTAGTCTAGTTTGTGTTTGTAGATAGTTCAATTTCATTTATTATCTGTGATGCTGATCCTCTTATTTAGTGTCATTTCTGTGGTGTTATTATACATCTGTGGTCTAGTTCATTTAGTTGATTCTAGTTTCTGTGTGGTTTAGTATTTAGATATTCTGTCTAGTTTATTGCTCCTTTATCTTGAGATCGATTTGAATGCTGAATATTGGATATAGTCTAGTTGGATATAGTTTCTTGCTCCCTCGAGTTTTAGATCAGTGTGTTTGCTGATCGTTGGATTGAGTCTAGTTTCGTGCTCCATGAGTTTAGATCAATGCGTCCGACGACGCTGGTGTCCTGGTTGGATGCTGGGGAAAGCCTGACAGAAGGGGCGTGGCGCCGTCCATGTGGAGCGGCAGTGTGGATATCCTGAAGCTATGGCGCAAGAATGGCTGTCACTCAGTCAAGTATGGCCAGTGCTGGGTGTTCGCAGGGGTCATGTGCACAGGTAGGCCTGTGTGTGTGTGTGTGTGTGTGTGTGTGTGTGTGTGTGTGTGTGTGTGTGTGTGTGTGTGTGTGTGTGTGTGTGTGTGTGTGTGTGTGTGTGTGTGTGTGTGTGTGTGTGTGTGTGTGTGTGTGTGTTTTTGTGTGCGTGTGCTGTGTGTGCAGGCGTGTCCTTGTGTCTAAGATTCTGCATATATACTGTATGTAGCTAATATATATTATCAGTCAGCCTGATTTCAGTCGCCGCAACATGGAGGACTTTACACATTATCCCCATTAAACCATTTCTTGAAACATCTGGATGTCCCGAATATCCAACCGAACGCCAGAGTGCCATTCACAGATTTTCGCCTCTGCATTTAATACATAACAGCCAGATATACTAGCCTCAGTTGGATCATGTTTTATACCGATGACACCTGCTCACTTCCAACCCGCTGCATTGATCCCAGAGGATCAGCTCCCCACTACTATTCAGCTTTTACACCAACGGCCGTGTACCGAGTTTCACCGCTACATAATCCCGTTCTCTGATGGTACTGATAAAGGAGGGGGTGGAGCCAGACCGCTACCTGGAGAGTGTCAACAAAGTGCTTCAGTGGTGGACAATGGTGCTATCGTTTTCTCAATCTCCCCATAACAGAGGGAGCCGCTCAATACAAACCGTATTGTTCCCGTTACAATTCACAACCAACCCATAAAACAAACCGTATCATTAAAATGCCTGGGGGGTGCACATGGACAATGCACTGTCCTGGACCTACCCTGTGAACCTCATCTGCAATAATAATCTGATCACAAATACTCTCACATGGACAATGCTAGCAGCACCCACACACAGAGACCCTTATCACAGGCCGTTTACGTGTACATTTATGTGTCTGATGTTCTTCTATGTTGGATGTTCATGTTTGTTAGATAATCTATCTATGTTGTGGTTCATTGTCAGAGCAATAAGCAAGAACATTTCCGCGTGAACGGAAAATGTATTCGTATTATTGTTATCATTATTCACTCAAGATAAAGCTCCCTTCTAAAATGACTGTAGTATAAGTGTAAATATAGAAGTAAAGAAGGACTCAAATGTCCTCTGCAGTGATGCGGTGCCTGGGCATCCCATGTCGCGTGGTGACCAACTACCAGTCAGCTCACGACACAGACAAGTCCCTCACCGTGGACGTCTACTACAGCGACTTCGGAGTGCGACCCAAGAAGACAAAGGACACCATTTGGTGAGCAGGAGCCGTCATTTACCCAGAGCAGGACCTAGCCCGCAACGTTACAACTAATTAAGGTTTTGCAAAGTAAGCTTCTGGCTGCGGGAGTAACATACAAAGGGACTTAAAAGGGATAAAAATAATTATTGCAAAGGCAGGGTTAAGGACACCTTGCTCTAGGACACCTACAGGCTAGACTTAAGATTTACAGTTTGAACCCAGTGCTGAGGGTACCCTTGATCGCTACACTGCAGGAGACAAGGAAACGTTAGTGTTTCCTTATGATCCCCTCATACAGATGAGAACAGTGGTAAATCCAGTGTATTTTTCAACAGTTTTACATTTTCTCATTTATTTCCACACTTGTGTCCATAAACACTTACCTACTTATTTGGATACAGACTTAGTTACCTGCTTAGCTGCATAGACATGTACCCAGTTATTTCCTTACCTTTTTACTGAATTGTGTACTCATCGGATGACCTTTCAAAAGGAACTTCCACGTGTGGGTGGAGGCGTGGATGAGGCGTCCAGACCTGGAGGGAGAAGGAGGAGACTGTGACGGATGGCAAGTTCTGGACCCCACACCTCAAGAGAGGAGCAAAGGTACGCCTCCAGGAAGCACACCGTTCCACGGCACCTCAGTCCTGAACTTCCTTATTCATAACCTGTCTGTATTTGATACTTATTACTTTGAGACTGTTGTTTTTTTCCTACTATTTTCTACTGGACTCCTGTGATGGAGAGTTAGAGACACTGCCATACTAAGGGCCCTATTTTAACGGTCTGAAACGCAAGTGAGAAGCGCCAAGCGCAAGTAGCTTTGTGCGCAGTTCTACGGCGATGTCGCTAGTTTACCAGCGCGAAAAATGACTCTTGCGCCCGGCGCATATCTAAAAAGGGTTGGTCTGAAGTAACCTAATTACCTGTAGGTGTGGTTTGATCGTAACGTGCAATAAATCAATGAGAGTTTCAGCTCCCGTCCCCTTTAAGAGCCATGACCGCATTTGAATCTGACGAGTTGATATTTTGACAGCGCGTCTGCAGTCTCCAATGAGACAGATGCACATGAATTTCAAATTTGTATGTGTTACACATACACACACGCGCACCCGCATTCATTCATTCATTCTTTTTAACACTCACTCGGTGGTAAAACAATGTTTTCTCACGATCAAATACTTATCAATCCTAAAAGTTATGGGCATGTACACCATGTCTGTGTCAAGGAAATATGTGTTTGCTGTACGGTGTTTGCACTGCAGATGCATTGATTTAAAAGTACAACTTATTACTGCTGTATCAGCTGTTCTTTCCCAAATAATTTACCAAGAATGTGTGGCAAGGTAGATGAGAGAAGCAAAGTGTAGCGCGAGGTGCACAAGCAACATTATGCATGCGCCTTTAAAAAAGGATCTGAACAACGCGCCACTGACTTTAAACCAAGTATTTCCTTGAGTGTGGCGCAAGTCGTTTCTGAAACGGCAAGATAGCACCAGGGAATGTTTGCGCCAGAACACGCCTCCTCCTTTCGCTGAGCCGCCCCTTGGGGCGCAAGATCATTCCCCAATTTACCGACGCGTGGCGCAGGAGGCAAAACAACGCTCTGCGCCAGTTGCAAACTAGCAACGACACATGCGCCAGTGATTAAGTCAATTGCGCCGGAAGCAAGATAATGCCCAAAGTGTTTTTTCTATTTGTTTATAATACAACATAAGACATATGGAGGTTCATGTACAGGTTCAGGCTTGCCGATGTAGCTGTCTCTTGAGGTTCATGTCGAAGTTCAGGCTTTCTGGCATAGCTGTCTCTGAAGGTTCATATCCAGGATCAAGTGAATGGACGTAGCTGTCTCTGGCCGTTCATTTCCAGTTTCATGGGAACAGATGTAGCTGTCTCTGGAGGTTCATGTTCAGGTTTACGTGAGCTGACGTAGCGATCTCTGCAGGCGTGTTCTGCTGCGGCCCTGCCTCTGTTAAGGCCATCCTGAACGGGCACACACACCTGAAGTACGACGCCCCGTTTGTCTTCGCTGAGGTCAACGCCGACGTCATCGACTGGCTGGTCAGTACACTGAGACACGTTTCTTTAGAACGAAACAACAGAGATCCCCACAGTGTTTAAACTGTGATGAGCAAATTTAGCTCCGCCAGCTTTTTTATTATTGAATTGTGTATTAATTGAGTCTCATGGTTCTCCAGCACTTGGCTCTAATTTTGGAATTCATGCTTTTGAGAATGTGATTTTGCATATCGATAATGACTTCTTGCTCAGGGATGCAGTAATCGTATGAGTATGTGTGAATATATATATACCCATACTAGAGATTTAAGTGTTTTTGTAAGGATTAATAATTGTACTTTTTTTTTTTTAAGCTAATGTCCAACGACCCGAAGCAGCAGCTGTACTCTGACACCAAGCGAGTGGGCCAGAACATCTCCACCAAGTCCATCGGCTCCAACAAGAGGCAGAACATAACAGCCACGTACAAACACAGAGAGGGTGCGCCGCGACACACACACACACACACACACACACACACACACACACACACACACACACACACACACACACACACACACACACACACACACACACACACACACACACACAAAATAAACCACAAAATGACCAAAATCCAATAAAGAAAATTGTACTCATGTCTCTCCCTGTGTGGTTCTCCAAACAGGAACTGAATTGGAGAGGAAGACCTTCAAGCATGCCATCACCAGGGATTACTCACGGGAGGGACATCCCCGGCACAAGATCAGCTTCAACCCGGAGGGCCTTAGCACCGAAGCAGAGGTGGAGGAGCAGGAGAATGCTGAGGGAGGAGGGAGCATAGGGAACGGGGAGATCGCCGTGGAGGAAAATGTGGAGGAGAACGCCGTTGTCCCAACTGCGCCTCTTCCCCAGATGGTGGTGATGCAGATTGAGGAGGTACGCCGTGACATCACTTCCTGTTGATGATTTGGTTTTGTCCAACTATCCTGCCCGCAGATTTCCACTAAGCCCCAGTCACCTGGATCATGCTGTTGATGTCTCTGGGGGGGGGGGTGTGTGCAGGCATCGACGCCGATCAGTGGGCAGGACGTCCATCTGAAGGTGACCCTGAGTAGCGGGGACCGGGTGCCCAGATCTCTGTCTCTGCGGGTCAACGCCCAGACCATGCTGTACACGGGCGTACCTGCCGCCAATGTCCTCACTAAGATAGAAGAACACACCCTGCAGCCTGGACAAGGTAATCCGCACGCACGCACGCGCGCACAAACACAGCGGTGTCTTTATCTCGGTTTCATATAGTTTCTCATTATGTTTCTGATACAGTCCTTGCCTCCTTGATTTATCTCCCCCAGCTCTGTCCTTTGCTGTGGTGGTCCCGTTCTCGGTGTACGGTGAACACCTGTTTGACTGTGACAGTATGAACGTTTCTGTGTTGGCCACGGACCAGAACCACCCAAAGCTGGTATACCTGGCCGAGAACAATATAGTCCTGCAGGATCCTCCCATCTCCATCACCGTGAGACACACACACACACACACACACACACACACACACACACACACACACACACACACACACACACACACACACACACACACACACACACACACACACACACACACACACACACACACACACACACACACACACACACACACACACCATGGTAACACAATACAGCGTCATCAAAAACAAGTTGTAGTGAAATTCAAAATGGAATGGACAGCCACCCACAGACAGGCGCGGACAGGAACATATGATTTGTCAGAGGGGAGCTGAGGAATATCTGTTTGAATTGTTGACCCAAGGAGCTGTGGAATGTGAGACATCTAGATACAGGTTGGCACAAGTAATGGTGGTGCCTGACACATTGTAGCCTGGTGTTGGCTGCACTTCAATTGAGTTTATTGCATCAAGCAGTGCTGTTTCTATAGTAACGGGAACCTGTTCAGGTCTGTGGTTTGGATTGATTGGCTGTCTTGTGTGTTGAACACCAACACACACCTCAAAGTTGATGTTTGGCAAACACATCAACACTGCTTGCCTTTTGTCTGGAATGATATATTATGAGACATGCACTGTTAAAGCACTCTTAACAGGCCACAATACATTACAGCTCTCAAGCCCTCTGCAAGCTGGCCTACAGTTCAGTTGTACCTGCCACAGGAGTTCATTCAGAAGTTAACAACACAAAGGTTATCTTGAGGTCTCTGCTGCAATGTTAAGCAGCGTTCTCTGGTAAGCAAGCCAAGCTTCTGGTTGAGGGAGCTGGAGGAGGGTAGTGTAGCGGTCAGGGTGTGTGTCTCCAGCCCAAGTCAAAAGGTTCTGGTTGAACCCCAATTTCCTCAGTCTACCTGAAGGCACGCTAGGGCAAGATGCCCTAACCTCTACCTGCCCATCAATCCAAAGATGATCGGATGAAAGGACTGAAGGGTTACTACAGTATAACAGGTATTGGTCATGCTCCATGTCAGAGTATGACCCTAGATATTATGAGAAATGACTGTTACTGTTAACTGGTATGGTTCCTTTCCTCCATGAGGGACAGAGATAGGCCCTGTGGCTGGTTGTGCGTCGGCCGTCCACATGGATTTGAGTGTGAGGATGGGGATAAGTATACTGTAACTGCTATGTATCTACTTATGTTCCAGGTGAAAGGCGTGGCTAGACTTTACCACCAGCTGGAAGTAGATGTGGCCTTCAGCAATCCCATACAGGAGACCCTAAAGAACTGCTCCTTCCATGTCAGTGGCAGCGGCCTGCTCATCAACCCTGTGGATGCGAGGTGTGTGTGTGTATGTGTGTGTGTGTGTGTGTGTGTGTGGGTGAAAGATATTCACACAATCATCTGTTGTTCATATGAAATGTCCCTTTGATGTATGATGTCCATATCTAATGTATTTAGAGTATGCATTTTTTACCCACTAGTTTGCCATTATTTTTCAGTTGACCATTCCACAGCCATTTAGCGTAACAGCTAATTGTTCTCGTATTGTATATTTATTTAGTAGCATGTGCTGCAGGATGGCTACAAGCAGGCTCGGGTTTGAACCCAGAACCTTTCAGATGGGACTTTAAGGCCCTTGGATATGTAAATAGGTCTACTTTGATATTGCAATGCGTGTCTGATGTGCATCTGATGTTTTTTATACGAATGGCTTATACCAGTTTATTTATAATAATCATGTGTTTTTGCGTGTTTGTGTCTCTCGCCCAGTTTACCGGACCTGAAACCCGGTCGCCGCATTCGGTTAGTACTTTCCTTCACGCCGTACAAGATCGGAAAGAAGACCCTGGTGGTGGACTTCGATTGCTCCACTTTCAGGGATGTCAAGGCTAGTGTCACCATCGACGTTCAACGATATTAGGCTACAACACTCCATTACCATGGTGACGAATTCTGGGACCGCAGTTAAAGAGAAAGATGAATCTTGATTAATCGAATTAAGTGCTGTTTTGCATATAATCATTTAAGGTGTAAACATTACCCTACATAACCCTATTGTTATACTGAGGATTTATTCTTTCCTTCTTTATTATTTCCGATATAATTCACGAATCAACACACTTTTTCTTTAAATATCAATAAACTGATATAATTTAAACTTATTGAGATTCAACAGTTTTAGTTTGAAACCCGCTTTCTATATTTTCCATGTCTTTATTATACCTAGATATTTAATATATCCTAGAAACAAGAAGCCCTAGGACCTAGAAACATAATCTTTCTCCCATACTTGAAGGGAGAGACACATCTTTGACATCCACGCGTTCACCTTTTTAAAATGTCTTTATGTTTTTTAAAACATATTTTCAAACTCACTTTGCACTACAGCACTCTGGAGAGAATGCATTTTCTAGTTTTCTTTTGCTGTTCAGTTGTGTTTACGATTCATTCTATTCTATGTTATTAAAGACTCTATTTTCGCTTTGTTTCTTTGTCCTTGAGTTCAGTAAAAATAGTTTTAAGCCGCAAACCTTTGCAGGAACCAGATAAAGAACTAAATAAAGTTCTGAGGACATTATTTTACCCCCAGGGTTATGTAGGGTAGGTCTTTTAAAAGGTTCAGTAACCTTTTAAACATTTCTGATTGTTGGAAAATCGCGGCAGATTATCTCAACCAACTTCAGCTGCAATAGTATGGAATGCAATTTGATGAAATATTAAATAAATAAAAATGGCTATGAAATATATAATTTAGGTCAATATATTGAAATAAATACGTTTTTTAAAAGGTTGCCATATTCAATTCATAATAACACATCCATTCATTGGATGTGTTTATTTATTCCATTGTCTTATTTATTTATTTAATTCCATGCAAACTCTACAGTTCATTATTTTGGTCTTCTAGCCTAGGCTAGTGTTTCTAGGCTACACTATTTTACACAAGGATTCATTATCAAACTCCATAATAATTAAATAATCTAAATAGGCCTACATAGGGAATTTTGATGAAAATACAGGAGCACTTGCTCAGATTAACTGGCAATATTAAATTGAGGGTTTAATATGCTCCACTGCCTCAATACTCCTACTGGAAAATGACGCACTAACTGATAGTGGACGCGATTGTTCGTCCGATTTTTCGCTCAGTATGTCACGCTTGTTAATGTCTTTATTCGTTAAGTCTGTGAAGTTAAAGGACCTCAAAGAGCTGACCTCTGCGGTTCTTTACACCGCGGAAACGCAGCCCACAATGGCCCCTAATGAAAGTCCAATTAAATGTAGTTATTGGGACTTGAATCGCGGCTTTAGACCACCACCGTGTGGCTATAAAAAATAAGCAGCACAATAGGCGTATATCAAGTTTAGGGGAACCATACGTTTCGATTTTCTTAAAAATGTTTCTAAAAAACGTTGACACGCAATAGAAATGTATCGCATACAATATTGACATTTGACTCTTTTAAAAAAAAAAAAAAAAATAGCTATTCTGAATACCCGCGATACTTGGCGTTTGACGGCGTTCTTCGGCTTTTTCTTCTGCGGGGTTACTCGCGAATTGGAAGCGAAGCTGCGAGGGCTTTAGTCTATCCTCCGCCCAGCTCACTGTAGAACTTACGAGAGACCACCACCCCTTCCCTTTCCGCATTCAAGAAACCAGAAGAAAGCGTGTGTCGGTCTGACATGAGCCGGGACAGGAGAGAAAGAATACCACAGCACAGGACAACATAAAACACCTCGCATTTGTTGAAGCTGTCGCTGTGGATCTGCCTGAAACGCTTAGCATTAGCTTTAATTTAAAGACATCAGTAGAGGCTAGGTAGAGTTGTACTCGTTTTTGACTTGCTCCGTGGAAGACTGCAGCCGGTAAGTGACCGTATTGTACTAGCAGGGACTAGTGCTAGGGGTTAGCATGCTAGCTAGCTGTACAATGTGCTAGCTAGCCGCCGGTGTTCTTAACAAAACGAGACCGGCCATAAACATGTATGATTCGTGTCGCATCTGCTGCGAGTTATAATGTCTTTACAATAACGTGATTATATAGACGTGCAGGTGTCGCACAGGGATACTTTTAAAGGGAATTCTGTCCAACTACCCTTTTAACGTCCATTCAAATTAGCCTAGGGTTGGATATTTACTCAACCCAACGCAGTAACGCTGCTCTGTATCACTATTTGATTAGCTTGTATGTTATAGTTACATCTTGTACAATAACCTTGTTACCAAGTCAAGTAGATATTTTCTTGGGTGTCAGAGTCTTTTGTTTCAGCTGACTCCCTCTGTCTACATCGGTATAACCTTTCAATGTGATTAAATGTGGATCTTGTGGTATTGAAATATCCCCCCTGGTATTCACTTCTGACGGTAGGCTGAGAAGATGCCCCCCAGATGCAGATGGTTGGAGCTGAAGCAAGCAGGGAATGAGAGCTTCAAGAAAGGCCAGTACGGAGAGGCGTCAGAGCGTTACAGCCAGGCTATCAAAGAATTCGAGAAGTCAGGTGGGTTTGTTTCTGCTGATCAGATGATGTTTCATGTTTTTTTTATCAGTGAATTAGGGTTGTTGGAAAGTCTAGTAGCAGCTATGCAAGATTGCTCTATTATTCTTGGTTTACCGTCATCTTTATTCGTCTGTGACATTTGTCTCCCTTCATACACCATTTTATGTGAATGGCAAGATAGCACTTTGGTCATTGAACAAACATTTTCTTCCTGTGCAGGCAAGAAGAGCCCAGAGGACCTGAGCATTCTCTACTCCAACCGGGCTGCCAGCTACCTCAAGGATGGAAACTGCAGCGAGTGTGTGAAGGACTGCAACATGTACGTACTCACAGGCTTTCTCCTAGTCCAGTCCGTGTTCTCTCCTAGTTCACGTCTGTCTGTCTCAGTTGAACGAGTCTTCCTGTCTTTTTCTTGGACTTGTCACTATCTGCGATAAACCAGTCTGCTGGTTATGTTTAGTAAGGTTGGTACGACACCAGTAAGATGATTTTCCAAATCATTCTTCCATACTTTGAATGCGATATAACCCGTGATTTGTTATTGTTCCATCCTGGTTGCAGGTATGCTAGGCGGATTGGCTGCAACTAACTCGGTTAATTTCTGGTTGCAGGCTTCAAGAGCTGATTGGCTCCTAAAGGCCTTCCTGGTTGTTGTAGTTTTCTGGGGCTGGTGGCCTCGTATTGACTAGGTTCCATGGTGTATGCAGGTCTCTGGACATGGTGCCATTCGGGGTGAAGTCCCTGCTGAGGCGAGCAGCAGCCTATGAGGCCATGGAGCGCTACAGGCAGGCCTACGTGGACTACAAGACCGCCCTGCAGGTCGACTGCAACATCCCCGCCGCACACGACGGAACCAACCGGTAGGATTATTCACCATTTAGTTCAACTATATAGCAGATTGTATCCAAAGAGACGAGGTGAGTTCAGATATATGTCATTAATGAGCAGTGAAGCAGTGTCTTGCTCAGAGATGCCTACAGGTATGGCCAGGGGGAATTGAGCCCAGGAATATTTCTAAAATAATAAAACTTAAACAAATAATGTTTTCATAAAAATATCATTCATTTGGCACATGAAGTGTTGAACAATAGATGAGACATTGTATTAATTAAGTGTGGTGTTGACCTCTTTGTCTGGTGTCCCAGGATGACAAAGGTTCTGACAGAGATGGACGGGCTGGCCTGGAGGGAGAAGCTGCCAGAGACCCCGGCGGTACCGATGGAGGTCCGAGAGAGGCTGGCCCAGCAGGCTAGACAGAGCTCCAACACCCCCAAACAGCAGCATAATGGAGCTAGGGACGTACCTGGTACGCAGTAAACACACACCTAATCCATGTCCCGCTATTAACTGCCCTGCCAAGGCAATTGCAGTATCTATGACAACGGGGAAACTCAGAAAAATGACTAGAACGGTTTTTTTTTTTTGTTTTTTTTTGGACCCACCCAACCAATTGTGTTGTAAGTAGTTGCGTGGAATACTATCAATAAACAATGACTCCATAAGTAATTTTTGCCCTGAAGAAATCCTCAATGTTTTTGACATGACCCCAAAAATACAGATATTAAGCGCTGCCTTTGTATAACTATGAATTGCTATATATGGGCAGTACAACAGCCACGTGCAGTAACTCGTGTTTCAATTCCGATATCTTGTTGTTTTTTTTAAGGCTTTTTTTCATCTATTACTACATTCCATTTGTTTTTAATTGTTTATTTTAGATGTCTATGTATTTGAATAGCCACTTAAATGAAAGTAGCGATACCTTAACATTTCAACTAGCTCGTACCTTAAAATTACTATTAGTCAATGCTGATCGATGGTGGTTTAAATATGTTAATAAATTCACTTCCTTATTCTACAAATAAAAATGCTGGGCGCACCGTACCTCTCTCTTTGTTCTTAAGATTCGTACCTTTGACACTCCCAAATCCCTCCCACTCGTGCCACCAAGGCCAACCGAGCTACACTATGTCAAGGCACACATTTGTCGACGGAACACCGTTATTTCGTTTATTGGAATTCTGAAATTCTCCCGCCGATTACCTGCACATTGCGACTCTTAAGTTAAAGTTGAAATAATTTACTAGCTTGTAGCTTAAAATTACCTGGACATATATGTAGTCAATGTTAATCGAGAGTGGATTAATAAAGTTAATGGAAAAATCACATCCTATTATTTTTTTTTTACAAATAAAAAAGGCTGGCCGGCCAGAACCCTTTGCTTACATAGCATGTTGCCCTGCCATGTTTCTACAATGGCACAGGGAAGGGCAATAGGCCCTGGAGAGGACACTTTATCTTCGGATCGCCATCTTACTAGTAAGCTATGACCTATAGTTTTACAGACAAATTGGCGAAATACAGTGCATTCTATGAAGGAAACTCATCACTTGACACCTGGGTACTCCATGTCTTGGACAATGAAATAATTTTTGAAATACTAACAGTCATAACTGAGTCATAACTCATCTTTGCCAAGAAGTCGTAGATAAGATTTGGTTTTGTATGGCAAAATATCTCACTCCAACTCCCTTGCTACAAGTCATTTGTCACCCTCTTTATCTCGCTCTTTCTATGCCTCAGATGCATGCAGACTAACTATTACAAGCAAAGTCTTTGTCTCTGATCAGTCGGACTGTATGACTGCATTCATGACTTATAGAAATTAACCGGATGTAACTAGTGTGTCGCTCAAATATAATTTGTTTAATGATGCTAATATATGCCCAAGATGATAATGGGAATTTGCTATACAATTTTTAGATGCATTTAAAATGAATATTCTGTATAGAACCAAACGTAAGGAACAGTGCAACCGGAACATTTCACGACGGAACCAGTCAGTCCGACTACCAATGACGTGCTGCCTCAGAAAGGTTTTGTCTCCCAAAATCAACCTTTCTCTTTCTCCCCTCCTTAGCACCTAGTCAGCAGGATGTGCGCAAGGCCCAGGTTCTGAAGGACGAGGGCAACGCCCTGGTGAAGAAGGGCCAGTACCAGAAGGCTGTGGAGAAATACACCCAGAGTCTGAAGTTTAACCCCACAGAGATCACCACCCTCACCAACAGGTCTGTTCCTTCTACCGCTGGCCTGCAGGCCAGCAGCCCCTGTAAATGTGCATTTACAGGGGCTGCTGGCGTAGCGCCACTTCTACATTCTGTATTGAGAACCCTGCATCCATCCTGATTCTACACCTCTTATCGTTCTTCCCTATACACCCGTTTACCCATTTATTTACCTTGTTTTTCACTGTTACTCTCTCTCCCCCTTGCTCTGGCTTGACTGAATCATTCTATGGTGAAAAATGGCTCTTAATGTGTGTGTGTGTGTGTGTAGGGCTTTGTGCTACCTGTCAGTGAAGCAGTTCAGAGAGGCGGTGAGGGACTGTGATGAGGCTCTGGTGATGGACGGCAGCAACATCAAGGCTCTTTACAGGAGGGCCCAGGCACACCGGGAGCTCAAGGTGACAAGGACCTCATCTCATAATAGCATGGCATTATTCTGCAAATTTAATTATTGAAGGATGCATTTATTTCTTGTAACAATACCCTGGTACCGCACTGATCAACTGATTTCAAGCCCTTTTTTAAATATTCATTGGTGACATCACAAGTTTGAACCCCCGGACGCCTCTTTCCCCACGTGTGACCTCACAAACGATGTATGGTGTCTGGATAGAGCAAGTGTTCATTCCCTTCCCCCATTCAGGTTGACCGCACCACCTGGTAGGCTGGTAGGATGACGCGCCCCCTTGTGATGTCACAAATGGACATGGCTACACAGTCTCACATCTGGAGGCACCAATATATAACATGAATCGCTGCGGATGTTGTTTAGAGTATGAGGCTTTGAGGACCACGGTTTAATGGTTCTGCATGCTCTTTTAGGACAGCAAAGCGTGCATGGAGGACCTCAACAGGCTGCTGAGGGTGGAGCCCAAGAACACGGCCGCACTGAACCTGCTGCAAGAAGTCCAGAAGAAGAAGTGATAGCTCTCCAGGAAGGTGGAGGAAGTGGTGACAATCATGTGACTGCCTGGAGAGGGGGGGGGGGGAGGGGGACTGAGGAGGAGGGACGTTTGGCTGGGCAGGGACATGATTGGTCCGTTTCGGAGAACAGAGCAGGGTTACCGCCTTCCCTTGAACGCATGTTGGGAATTCTTCAGCGTTTGCCCGTTTTGAGTTGACGCGAGCGTAGCCGTGGCTAGTTCAGCCGGCCTCTGTTTTTGAATACTGACGGGACAATCGTCCGTTTATCTTTGGTCCAGTGTCTTCACAATGGCCCAAGGATGGACAGCAGAGTTTCCAGCTGCCTCAACAACTCACTCCCCTCTGCCACCCGAGCCTTCAGTATATCTGAGTTTCTGAAAATTAATTTTTGCTGAGATATTTGTTGTTTACTAGTATTTATGAATGTTAATGACACACTCACATACCAATAGTTCTTAAATAACTTTCAACCAACTTCTTTAAATTAAAATCCTCCTGCCTTTGCTGTTAGGTAAACAACTCATCAGTTACAGGGATTATTATGGTCTGTGAAACCTGTTTTCTTGTTCCTGGTTTGACTTGGATGTCGGGTGTGATGTCTTCGAGGATATCTTGGGTGTTTTCTTAGACCTGGCTAGTTTCTGATTGGCTTAGACTGGCTTTGTGTGATGTTATGCTAAGTCACATCACATGCACTTAAGTGAGCCGATCAGAAACGCATAAAAAATTGTATTTGCTTGCTGATAATGATGTGATTTGATCTGTTTTTTTTTGAAGGCTGTACCTAATAAAACAGATGAACACGATTCAGAGCATTGGTTTCACTGTGAAGATCTCACTTTCTGCTTCCACGTAAGAGCAACAGCACTCTTTGTTTCTACTCATCAAGATGACCTCCCACTACGGGATGTTTTTTAGTTACATCCGGTTAACTTTAATGCCTCCCGGTGACTTCAGCACATGGTTCTGGGATGATTTGGGGGGGGGGGGGTAATCTGCGACTCCTTTGTCCTCCAGAGTTCAGTGGACCTCGGAGGAGGAAATCCACCACACACTTGCAAACTCAACCACTTATCTTTCATTGTTCTTTGGGGATTTCATCGTGTCTGATCAATAGCAGCCGTCCTCGGTTTCACGTTTGATGTAATGCATACTGAGGATGTACTGTACGTTTTGCCTGCTTCAAAATGCTACAAATGTAATTTAATGGCAGCGGTTGACCTGTTTGAATTACCTTTCCAATAAAGTTCTTAATAGGTTCTTTCGTGTTCTGTGAGCCTACCTGAGTGTCATGTCTGTGGCCTTTGGTGTTTGATATGAAGCTGTGTTCACACTTGTCTCAGCATGTTCCCAATCAGTATGGCTCAGCTAACCCTTCAACATCCCTCCAGACCAACAAACCTTGTGGAAAGAATATTATATTAACACAATCAAAGCTTATCCAAAGCCTAACTCTTTTTATTTATTTTCTTCAAACCTATAGATGTACCCCTGGTTAGGAAGGCCTGTTTATAAAGGAGCGGGACTCCATGCTGACCTCACCCACTCTCATCACTCACAATGTCCTTAAAATGGCTGCAGAAGAGCCGGCCTCGTGATATTCCATGGCAGTTTTGGTTTACGTGTGCCCTTTAAAGGGTACTAGCTGGGGCATTAGTATTCTGTAGGTGTCTGGTTCCCTACATAGTGCACTACTTGATAGCCGTACTGCACTGTGAAAGTGTACATGTGATTGGACTAATTTCTTCACTATTTCCCATGATGCATAGCATCTTCATTGTCAGATTCATCCATCAGAGGTGAGGACATGTTCTCCATGCGTTTACTTGTTTATGGGACCAATTCCAATAATTTGTGTCCGAAATCCCCCAGTACCCTAAATATTGTACTATAGTGATTTCTATATAGATATAGGGGAATGAAGGCACAAGTGAGTCAACTCCAGCACACCTCCTTGCAGTCTCCTGTTTGGACTAGGAGGCTCCAGATTTCCTACTGCCAGTCAATGGGGGCTCTCATGCGGACTACTCTAGCCTTACAATGGAGGTACGATTCCACTGTGTGGAATAGCTGCTGTAATAAGGCCGTATGCTTGTATTTATACAAGCATAGTATAGATGATACTGGTGGTGATCTATATGATTTGTTGTGTGGTAGAAATCTTGGGTTGTCACTTTTGGGTTGATTTCAAAATGGCTAATCAACATTTCACCAGGGGGTCAAATATGGGCTATTTAAAAGAGCTCAAATCTATAACATTCCAGCTTACATAATCTTTTATTTTAGGAAATATGAGTAAGGTGCGCTGTGTAAATGTTAATATTTAGGTTTGATGTACCACAACCAAAGCCACCAGTCACAATAAACAGCAGGGAAGCTTCTCAACTGATAAAACTTTTATTTTCACTTTAAATTGTCTTTTACATCTTTGTCCTGTTTATAACATGTACGGTGAAACTAGAGTTGGAATTATTTTTAAAAGACATACACAAATCTAGTATTACGTCAATAACCGGGGGAAGAAGATGGTTAGGAAGATATTTTTTTTAGGGTACTTTTTTTTTCCGGGGATGTCTGAGCTAAATTCTAAGACCTCACAACCACGTGCGCTAAGCAATAAAACCGCCACAGAAGCAAAGTAGATTTTTTTTGTGTTTTAACGTTTTTCTTTTTCCAGCAGAATACTGATCAGTAAAAACAGAACGTTTGTTGAGAGAGCAGATATACACACACAGACTCTGAGCCACACTCACTGCTGCATGGGATTCTACTCCCTCCTTATCAAGCATAGATTAACTGCCTTTTAGTTCAGCTAGAGACAGAGATGGCAAGGGGTTTGTGATACTTCAATTCAGTGCATGAAAACTTGCCCTCAGCGAGAAATAAAATAAAGACATGATCTTCGTACATCTAAAAAGGAGCGGAATGGGGAGGAGGAGGATGGTAACGATGAAGAGTATTGAGACACTGACTTAACCGTTTAATATAAGCTGCGGATGGTTGAACCGTGGCCGTGGTTGGGTCATCCCCCCTTTGGCAGCCGAGCGATGTTGAAACATCCAAAACTATTTAACCATACCATAAAATATATTAAATGCTTTTAATGAGGTAAAGCTGCTGAGTGGATGATTCAGATCAGATTTTGAAAGTTTGTGTCATCATGACCCTTTAATTACCCATCTGTAGATACAACAGGGGAGTCTTTCCTGATTGGCTAACAGACTGGCCTCCTTGCTGTAAAACTAGAGTATGGAGCACCAGCAGGTGGCACCATTTCCCCGAGCATTATACTGTTTGTGTCGCCACTCTACAGCAGATCACATTGGTTAGTGTTCAACAGAACCATAGACTTTCTAAAATGTTTTGTAATTTGTGCGACAGGCCAAAGCACTGCCTAACCCCCAACCACTCCGGCTAAAAGCACTTAGTTGGACAACCGAAGTAGTGTGAAAAGCAAAAGGCCAGTCCAAACTCATTCCTAGAACTTGTCCATGTTCTTGAACAGTCTAGAACTTCTTGATGTTATATCTGTGGCAGCCACATTACTGTAATGGATTCACTTAGCTCTGTGATTGAAATTAATAAGGGTCCAACTTCAAAGGCTATCACCCTCGTTGAACTTAATAGGAAATATGTGTGGAAACGCTGAGCTAAAGATGGATCTTCATGTGGCTCAGAGTTTTGCTGCTTGTTTATTTAATTAAATGAAAACCGCTCGCATTGATATTTGAGGAGACAGTGTTTATTGACTAGGCAATTTTCTATACTTTAGTCAGTGTCGCAATACTGCCTTGGATGAGCCTTCTGTATGAACCTCAGCACCCCGTCTCGGTCCCAGACAAACCGAAAACAGACCGTCTTCCCTCTTGTGGGGGAGAGTGCTTCCTCCCTCGCCGGGCCCGGTGTCCCACGCAGGAATAACTAAACGTCACAGTTGTTTGTTGAAAATAAACGGACAGTTTAATAACCTTTGTTTGTTTAGAGTGGAATAAAACCAGCCATTTTGCCAGTACACTAAGAAGCCGTCAAAGGGAGAAACTATATGAATGCATTAATCGTCTAGACAGAAAGGGAGGGGAGGGATAGGGGGTGGGAGGGGGGGGATTATATGACCAGGAATGTGATCTTATATACTTAGTGGATGGTGAGGGAGAGGGGGGGGGGGGGGGGGGCGGGCGGGGGACGAGAAAAATAAAATACAACTTCCACCATTAATTACATCTGTTTGTTCTGTGTGTCGTTTTGTATCTGGGACCCTCCCCGTGGGGTGACCACACCTCCCCCACCCCTGGCTCCGCCCCCCCAGCACCCTGGGGAGGGGGAGGAGGGGGGGGGGGGGCAGGGGATGGAGTTATTCATGTTACGGTTTGGTGTCTACCAGGTGGTGCGGGTTAGAGCACACCTCATGCCGCTGGGTTATACAGAAGGCGGCGGTGGAGACACAGCAGGTGTGTCTGAGATGAAGGGAGGAGGGAGGGGGAGGGAGGAGGAGTGGAGGTGTGGAGGCGGAGGGAGCGGGGAGGACGGGGGGGCGAGCGCTTTAGTTCTCCCCCTCGCCGACTTCAGGCTCGTCGCACTGATGTTCTGATGTCCACAGCTGGAGACAGAGAAAGAGACAGAGAGAGGGAGGGGGAGAGAGACAACCACCGACAGGGAGGTAGGGTAGGAGAGACAACACAGGTGGGAGCGGGGAGAGAGAACGAGAGATGTCCTTCGTTAATGAAATCTCCACCGAAATGCCGTGGCAAATAATTGCCTCTCGACGGTCGCGTGTGTGCGTGTGGGCGCTTACAGTCAGGTTGTCCCTTAGTAACTGCATGATCAGGGTGCTGTCTTTGTAGGAGTCTTCGTTTAAGGTGTCGAGCTCAGCGATCGCCTCGTCAAACGCCTGAACAAAAAACACAAAAGGCACACCCATGAACAGTGTCCACTGTCTAACCCCCATCCCTGTAAAACACTATTCAACACCTTGCAGTGTCAACATTATCATACACCACACTCCTCAAACACCGAACTGTATACATTATCAAACATGCTAAACTAAGGGGCTGTAGTTAGTTAGGTAGCAGTATTTCCCTGCAAAGTTCAGGAAGATTTCCTGTGGAGAGGAACAGGGATCGATATTCCTGGAAATTTGCATTGGCAATTTGCCTGCTCAAGACCTAGTATAATTTCAGAATCAATGCCTGAACGGCGGTTGTGAATAATGCAGCGCCATTGCAAATTTTTCCAATCATTTCTGGATACTGGACAGGTTCCGACATAAGGAAGCTCCTCTCCATTTCACACTATCGGCACTCCACAAGTGTTGCATTACCGCCGTCGGCTGC
Organism: Melanogrammus aeglefinus; assembly: GCA_900291075.1. NCBI lineage: Eukaryota > Metazoa > Chordata > Actinopteri > Gadiformes > Gadidae > Melanogrammus > Melanogrammus aeglefinus. The sequence goes on from OLKM01000043.1 coordinate 510,843, forward strand.
CCGTAGTACGACGTTGTTATGCCATGTGTGAACAGGCGCGGCAGGACTGTGTCTGCCAGTCTATCCCAGTAATTAACCGGGACGTTTGTGTGAAAGGGGCTTAGCTTTGTATGTGTGAAAGGGGCTTAGCTTTGCATCAGTCATCTCATCTACTTCAAAAACAGACAAAACGCCTACTATGTGAATGCTTAACTCCCAATAAAATGACGTTGCATAGTTTATGCAAGGTGTCAGAAATAAAACACCATTCTTTCTTTGTTTATTTGTCATCCTTTGATTGTCACACAAAAGGCGCTAACTGAGCAGGCAATAACTACCTGCTTGGCCAGTTGGCAGGCCTTGTCTGGGGAGTTGAGGATTTCGTAGTAGAAGACGGAGAAGTTGAGGGCCAGACCCAGGCGGATAGGGTGTGTGGGCTGCATGTCCTTCTTGCTGATGTCAAACGCGTCCTGGTAGGCCTCCTGGGAGCTGTCCACCGTGGCTGTAGCGAGAGAAGGAGGGAAGGTATGGTTGAGCATCCAGTACAACTACAATTCCCATGATGCATTAGAATCAGTTGCGTCTGTACTGAACATTTGTGAAGATGTTGGGGTAATCACACCCAACTGAAAATACAAGTGTGGATCTTGTTTTAGGTTTGAGTGAAGGTTTAAATTAAGAGATGGTTATGTATAGATATTGGGTTAGAGATGGTTATGTATAGATATTGGGTTAGAGATGGTTATGTATAGATATTGGGTTAGAGATGGTTATGTATAGATATTGGGTTAGAGATGGTTATGTATAGATATTGGGTTAGAGATGGTTAGGTTGAGATAGATGTTTCAGAAGAGTGAATATGACATTCACCAGAGTCTAGCCGCGGGCGGATTCCAACAGGTATATTGGGATGACTCATTAGAACAGCAGCCTAATGCTCTGATCAGAATCCCTGTAGCTTTGGCCAAAGATGGCGAATGCGTCACACCGTCTGGAGTCGCATCTCATTATCGAGGGAGGTGCCTCCCCCCCATCTCAATGCTGATATCCAAGAGGGGGAGGGGTCATTGTGACAGCTGACTATTATGGGTTTCTGTTGCTTGGCAACAGGTTTCCACAGCCTTCCTTCCCTGACAACGTATCAGGATCAAGATAGTAAAAAATCAAATAAAAAATGCTTTCTTTGATTTATCAGATTTGAACTAAGATGATGTAGGTGTATAAATTAGGATTGAGATGTTCATGATCAGACATATCCTTCAGTAGAAGCAAGCGATTAGAGAGTAGGGAGTAATGTAGAGAAACACTGACTTTTCTTGCTTGCTCCGGAGGCGACCTCTGACAGGTATCTGAAGTAGTCTCCTTTCATCTTGAGGTAAAACACCTTGCTCTCCGCCTGGGTGGCATTAACGATGAGGAACTTATCCAGCAGGTTCTAAAAGACACAAAAGAAAAAAGGTCAGCTCAGACACGGCCCCCATACAAGTTACAGTGACATGCATAATTCACCAATTACCAAAGATAAAATCTGTATCGTTCTCTACACGTGAACTTTTGCACGCAATTGTACTGGAACTGACACACACACACACACACACACACACACACACACACACACACACACACACACACACACACACACACACACACACACACACACACACACACACACACACACACACGGGTGAGTTGAATAGTATGCTACTCTACTATGGCATCCAAACCATGGTAATAGTTTGTATCCATCATAATGCATACACATAGCATTCTGGGATACTTTATTGTACCCGTACCGTACCCCATGGAGCCAGCATCTGCACTCACTCCATTCTCTGGGCCCTTCTGTCGGGCAAAAATGCCACCATCACCGCTACGCTTGTTGAATTGGGTCACCCTATGCTGAACAGAGTGCAGGCACAGGGGAGGGAGGGAGGGAGGGAGCAGAGACAGTATTGGGACAGGGAGCGGAGGGCCTATATGTGGCTCACCAGCACGTCCTTGCAGATCTCCTCCAGCTCCGCCTCGATCTTCTCACGGTACTCGCGGGCCATCTGCTGCTTCTTCTCGTTGCCCTCCGTCTTCTGCTCGATGCTGGAGATGACCCGCCAGGATGAGCGGCGCGCCCCCACCTGGTGGGGAGGAGCACAGCAGAGAACAGCGAGGGTCAGCCACGAGCACACAGGGTAGACATCGTGAGGAGACGATACAGCCGTGGAGGGCATCGACGTGCACCAACTCATTATTTAATTATTTTTTCACGGCATTAGTATGCTATATAAAGAGAGAGGAAGGTATGGGAGAGAGGGGAGAACATACAGCAAAGGACCACGGGCAGGATTCGAACCTGGGTTGCTGCATTCAGGACTGGGCATACATGGTACGCGGCCGCGCTGTATCAGGAACTTAATATTGCGTAGCGTCTTATATAGGGATGCACCGAATTATCGGCCACCGAAAATTTTCAGCAGAAAATGTCCCAAAAGCGCATTTTCGGTTTTCGGCCGAAATACTTTTATCACCGAAACAACACGGCCGAAACAGAAATTTGTGATGACGCAAACAAAAAGTGTGGCCAGCATACGCTTGTCTGGATAAGCGCCAATATGTCTTCGGTGTGTACGTTTTCCAAAGTTTCTGAGAAAGACCCACGTATAGCGATTTGCAAAAATTGCAATGCCTTGATTTTAATTAAGTTAGTACACAGTCATAGCCATGAATGCAATGGTACTAGGGTTGCCGCGGTGTGGACATTTTCACACCGAGTAATACACTTGTGTCAACACCGGTATTACCGAGTATAAACTTTGAAACTAGGTAAACCGCCATCTTCTCCGTCAACTCTCCTCTCACACTCTGTGACAGCGTCTGGCAGCGCTCCAATTCTCGGTGACAGCGTCTTATAACGTTCTATATATAATAGTATAATATATAGATATATAATATCACAACCAAAAGCTCCGTGTGCCTCCGGATGGCCGTAGCGCAGGGAGCTCTCGTAGGGATTAGGCTTTGCGGGGTTTGTTTACCGGCGTTGCTATGGTTACCGGTCTTGTGTGTTCCAACGCTTTATTAGGTAGGCATCTATTAGGATTGTATATTTTTTTTTAATGAAAAAAACACATCTAAAATAAAACTGTGCAAAGAGAAACTGCCAAACTTTTTTTTTTTTTATCAAATAGGCCTAAAGATGACTGCGATTTTTTTTTAATTACTGGAAAAAACAACAAAAAACTGTTGGCCTCAACACCGGTAATACCGTATACCGTGGCAACCCTAAATGGTACTAATAATTGGCATAATAATTTCTTTCGGTGTTTCGGTTTTCGGCCTTGAGTTCCTCATTTTCGGTTTTGGCCAAGAATTTCCATTTCGGTGCATCCCTAGTCTTATCCTAGCTATATTTGTTGTAAATGGGCAATGGGTGCTTGGCGCTTTTTTCTATGAATATCTGTACCGACAGCGATATATTGTTGTTTTTCTTCCTTCTGACAATTATACTTATTGCAAGTCTTTTTGGACATAAGCGTCTGCTAAATGCCGTAAATGTATATATAGTAGAGGGGGCCTTAATGTCTGCGGGCTGTAGGGCTGCACAATATATCGAATTTTTATCACGATGACGATATTGGATTCCCACGATGACACGTAGTGTTCTCGCGTTTTTTTTTTTAAAACAATGAATCCGCAAAAAAGGAAACGAAAAACCAAATGAGCCCCGCCCATGCAGTATACGCTCTACCTTCGCTGCAAAGTAAACCAAGCGCTCCCTGTACACCTGTCTGCGACTGCGTGAGTCCATCCTGCACACAGCGGCGCCAAGCCTGAAAAAGGGGGGGGGGGGGGCGTGGCTTGGCGGCAATTTGCCGCTGAGCAGTGTTTGGCTCCTACCACTAGGGGGTGGTAGAAATTCGAAAGATATTTTTTTTCAATGAATAATCGTGGTTAATAATCGTGGTAACGATATTGATCAAAATAATCGTGATAGTAATTTTGGCAATAATCGTGCAGCCCTAGCGGGCCGCGTACCTGGCCACTGCAGAGAGGCACGGAGAATGTATACTTAACAATATTAGCATATTTTCAAAGTGTCCCCCCTTTTTTCAGGGGCCGTGTTCCACACCAGGTCCAGCCAGAGGATCACCTGTTTATCGTCTCTGCCTCTTTTCGTTTTACATTTGCTTTGTTAATTCTGGGACGCCATGTACTCTCGAGATAAGTTTCCTTGCATGCACAATCCAAAAGACATTTACACGTTACTCACAACCACCACAGGCAGTGCCATATTAGAGCCCAACAGTTAGTGGCTGTCGAGTCGTATACCATGAGGGCTCGATCACAGACACGTAAGCTTTGTGTCATGTGGATCATAAGAGCCGATGACTCACAGCCACGTGGAAACTACGACCAGTTACTGTAAGTATGGTGCGATGCACTTAGATCTTCTGGGATATTGATATAATGTGCAGTTGTCAATTGGGTTAAACACCATGTGTGGAGAAACAAACAATCTAGGCGTTAAACATTTTCAAACCAAAAACGAGAGAAGGTTAAGACCCGCTAGTGTACACTTTTGAAAAGGAAGAGGCGAGAAAGCACCGCTTTTTCACGCTCAAAAAACCACATGAAGGGTTAAGCAGCCACTTCACAAGCAGGTCTGGCTACGCACGTCTTGGCTAGAGTCATCTGAGTGCAGCCGCTATGACTCATAGGATGTCCTTCCTACGCCACACAATACAGGCAGTGCTGGCCACCCTAGGCCCTGAGCGAGCCCTGAAGACAGCTAATCCCCTCCATTTCATCTCCGTGCGATGGGGTGAGATTGAGGTTTAGAGAGACATGCTTGTGCCCCAGTCCTCTATAGGGTAGCTCTTAAGAGCTAAGAAGGTGCCCGACATAAAAGGCACTTTGGATAAGCGTCGAGATTGTAGTGTTCAAAACGTTTCGAATGGATGAATCCTATGCTTTTATAAGGGCACCTGCATCTGAATAACTTCTTTCTGCCAAAAGTAATTCTAACCTTATTTTATCTTGCGTGCCTGGTTTTCAGTGGACACTGCCACTTGTGATGTCACAACTGGATGGATTCTGATGACTGATTAGCCTCACAACTGATGGTAAAATAGGGGCCATTGACAGTAAGAGTCTGAACTGTGATACGCTGACAAGCAGACTGCAGCAATGAATCTTCAGGTATGGAGGAAAATATATAATACCATAAACGCATATGGGTTTTGTAGATGTCTTACTTATTACTATGATATTAGATAGAGCAGTTTGGATTAAATATTTTAATTTTATTGCATGAACCAGGGGTTTTGGGGACTAGGGGGTTAAGGGGGGTGCTCTGGTCTGTAGGTCGCCTAGGGGGTTCGGGGGGGGCTAGGGGGTAAGAGGATCAGGGTTACGGAGGGAACAAGGGGTTCAGAGGGTTATGCTAGGCCCTGATCTTTGGGTCGACTAGGGGGTTACAAGGACTAAGTTTTGGGGGGGACGGGATGGGACGACTAGGGAGTTGAGGGGTTACGTACCACGTTCTTGTAGGCGACGGACAGCAGGTTGCGCTCTTCATTGCTCAGCTCCACCCCCTGCTCTGTCACAGCCTTCATGGCCGCCGTCATGTCGTCATAACGCTCGGCCTGCTCCGCGAGCTTAGCCTTCTGGACCTGGTCGTTCTTATCCATCGCTAGGCTGGAGGACACACACACACACACAGTAGTTAGTTCTCAGTTTTAAAGACCGAATGAAAAAATAAAAAAAATCCCAGGAAGAGCTGTAATTTGATGACTATGGTTTAAATGGGCTGAGCTGGGTTTCAAGTGAAGCCTGGTGATATAGTGTTAGTATGGAAAATGTGACCCGGCGGCTCGTCGCTGTGGTTTGACGGCAGGGCTTGGTTCCTGTTTCTAGGCTGGAAATGTCTAGAAACAAACAGAGTTTACTTCCCCTAGTTGGACCAGGTTGCCAACAGCAGCTATGGTCGTGAGTTTCTATTTAAATGTCAGGAAGACAAGACGCATTGTTTCTCATTAGAGGATCAACCAAAAAATAGGGATGCATAGATACAATGTTCCACATTATATGGGGTGGGTCATTTGCACAAAAAAATAAAATAAAAAATAAATTAATCGGGATCTGAAGGTATCGGTGGACAAATCTCAATCTACAACCGTATCTGAAGCCTGGCTTGTAGAACCTCAGGTCAACAGGTTGCTGAGAGGAGCAGCTTTCACAGTGGTTTGAGATTAGCAGCAGCAGAGTAATCATTTAAGACCAGAGATATTGAATAGGCAGACACTTAAGGTTGGTGGTGCGTCAGTGTCGGATTGGAAAGGAGAAAGTGGTGTTGTGCTAATTGGATTAAGGGGCCTCTAACTCACCACCAGATGTGAGGCTGATTAGTCATTACAAGCCATTTCAAAATCCATCAGCTTGTGACATCACCAATGGGAGTGTCCACCAAGGTGAAAGAAAGAGCGATACTTTAAAATGCATTAGGTATTTGTGTTTAAAAATCAAGCATATTGTAACATAGATTAAAATCATTGTCCCATAAGGGGGTTTGGGTGAGTGAACGTGTAATGCTTAGGTTTCTTAACGTGTCCAAAGGCTATACGGCCTTACTGTAATGCAGCCCCACACAGATCAAGACATATCACATATCACATCACATGATAACAGCGAACAATCCAGAGGTCTACTCACACCGCATGATATACTGGATCAATATCACCCCGATAAGTCAGTCAATCATTTAACCCCCTCTGGCTCGGCCGACCAGTGAAAGAGAGCGAGCGGATGAATCAGGGCGAAAGATGGCTAGGTTTGCTAAACTTTGTATTTTTACGGCACAAATGGTCACTTGCTGATGCAGATTGGGGTCTGAACGAGGGGAAATGCATACTGGGATATAACGTTTCCTGAAGTCTACAGATTTGTAGACTTGCTGTTATTTAAGGAACTTCCATGCAAATTGGAATGGCCTTTTAAGGTTCTAGCACCCGCAAAAGGTACAGTATTACATGATGCATTATTCATTTAGAGGAGGCACTTCTATCGAAAGCAACTTACAGTGAATATAGATACAGGTCAGAGCTGGATAGTGATAAGGAGCAGGTAGGAGTTGGATAAATACAGAAATGGGTCATTAAGGTAGGGGCAGGTAGGAGGGACAGTAGAGAGAGGTCATCAATGAGCAGGTAGATGTTACATGGTGAATACAAAAATGGGAAATAAAGAAGCAGATAGGGGTTAGATAGGGAATGCAGGTTTTCAACGAGCCGGTAGTGGTTAGGCAGTGAATAAAGGTCTTTAAAGAACAGGCAAGGATACGGAATCTTCCTTAAGGATGCTAAGGAGCAAATTATTTTGGATGTCTTCCTTGTATGAATTAGCCCCGCTACATGATGTCTATTAACCTCTGTTCCAAACGAGCCTTCATCGCCACTGGTGGTGGAAAATATCTCTAGGCATAACTAGCAGGCAGGGAATAATCCCTTTTAAAAGGAAGGTGCAATCCAGGAGATATTGTGTGTCCTTTTGAAACCCTATACCAGAGCTCCATATTCTGGACCCCAGGGGAGGGTTCTGCCCCCGTCGCCACACATTGAGAACCAGCCTGTGTACGGGGGGGGGGGGGGGGAGGGAGAGTAAAAGCCTGGCAGAGCAGTACTTCCAAGACAGTTTGTTGGACTACTAGAATAATGCAGTGAAAGGCCTAAAACGCTGGTCATGTTACAAGCAGAGGAGTCAACACACGCGTTCTATTTTTAAATATCAAATGTTCATAAAACCAGTCACGCAAATTTATATGATCCTGTGGTCCGGTGGGCATCTGTTTGAGACATGACGTTGCCGGCCGATTGTAGAATCTATTTTGCATTTTAAATTAATGACTTTATTTTGAGCGAGTCCGATGAGATAGTCACACCGCATTGACGTCATGCAGTCTTTTAAAGACAGTACATCACCTCGCAAGTTCACACCACGCACACCCCAAATTCACACACAAGTTCAAGCACAAGTTCATGCCAAAAAAGGTACAAAACTATAAATCACACAACACATCACAATTTCACACCACACCACACACACACACAACACCACAAGTTCACACCATACACAACACTACAACTTCACACACCCAACACCACAAGTCCCCATCACACACGACCAGCAGCGACGAGAACCACCCTAAGAAACGCCGCCCCCCCACACTCCAGCACAAAGCCGCTCCTAGACCATCCCCCGGGGGGTCCAGCCGCTACAGAGAGGACACTGCCTGGCCCTCATCACCTTTCCCGATCCCTTTACTATCCCTCGGCTAACCCCTATCAGAGCCTTATCTGTGCCTTATCTAACAGACACGGTAAACCACCCTAACCTTTAAACTTGGTAGGTGGACATTTTAAATGTACACACTATTTGATATACATTCCTTTCCAATCTGTATTTATAGTTGAATTGCACCAAGAAATAAACACTAACTTCAAGCTAACATTAGCATGTTCTTTAACAACCAGTGTTGGTCCTGATATCCAGGCATTGGGCCTAGCTGTTACATAACCCCAGGGCAGACGAGCGTCTCCATTTCAGCTTCGATCAAAATGTATTCGTATTACATTTTGAGTGTGAGATGACGATCGTTAAATAGGCGTGGCAGTGTTGGCTTATAGAGTGAGCAGGTTTAGCAGGTTTTCAGCTGAACTGGCGATAGGGTTGGGCTATAACCTTGTACGGGAATATATCGATTAACCTATTAAAGTGCATGAAACGTCACCTTCCATTATTGAGTAGGGCTTGATATTTGTTTTTCTTTTTAAAAGGAGGTTACATTGAACGCAATGATTTGTTATCTTACGTTTCACCAAGTCAGAAAACAATATAAAAAAAAAAATCTTAGTGCTGAACGGGACTGTACACGTATATAGCAATTTCCGTTTTGAGAAACCTCCCCAAAAATTGTAATTGCACCATGACCGAGATTTCAAAGCTCTTACTATTACTTGCATGCGAGTAGATAATGCAAACAATGAAATCACAATCAGGTATCTTTTTCATAGTCACCATTGTCACTATGATGTTGTAGGAAATAAAGGAGGCATTAAATATCCTTATAACGTTTCGAAACAGTCCTCTTATTTCTTCATTATGGAAAGCTACAGTCAGACCTATTACCTCATCTGTATACATTGCTTTTGATGACCCGACTGGTTGAAGTTCTATTGTTAGTTTGGTTTTGGATACCAACTTTCTCTGAAAGAGTTATAGTCTTCTTTAAGTTTCCAAACAGGGAAACGACTAGGAAAGACTAATATCCAAAACATGGTTGTATTAAAGATCACTCAGCCACAACATGCCATTCATGGGACTATTTTACACTTGGATTAAAGAGATGAAACGCCCTTATAACGTGAATGATAAAACAACGTAATGTGGCGTTAGGGCATATGAAGGTGTTCACACACATATGCCCTTGACTGTCAAGGGGAGTCAATTACCAGACGAGACTCAACTTTGCTGTACAATGTCTTCTTTTTGCTAAACTAGAAATTGGTTCTTGTTTGTGGTGAACCTTTGACATGGAGGCTCTTCATTGTTTTTATGCTTTAATTGATAAGACTAGTATATGTTCATTAACAGTCAGATTTTTTGGGGAATGAAAGCTGAGAAATATCAAATATCAACATTGTAATTTTTTTTGTATTTCTAGAAATTATTCTTTGCCTATATTGCCCGGAAACTCCTGTGAGCTGCTTTCAGAGGCGTGTTCAGCCCACGTGTATAACATCCTGTCTGTAGTCACTTCCACCCAGGCACCACCGCCTGCAAACCAGATAAAGTGATATACTATGATATAAGTATCCAGGAGGAGCGTCTATTTCATGCACCGTGGAAGTCTGGATATTTAATTGATGATAAAATGCTCAGAACTCCTGAGAAAGACTGCAACAAAATCATTAGGATTTCCTCTGCAGTACGTATTCAGTAGTATTCTTTACAGTTATCCCAATTAATTAGAAAAATAGCTGATTGTTCCATGTGTACAAAGACAAGTCTAAATTGAACAATTAAATTGAGCAGTGGATTGCTAAATAAATTGTAGCATGCCCACTGCGTAATCTACAAATACAGTAGTAATCAGTGGACCAGAGGATGAAATATGCTATTATGTGAAGTATTATAGTTTAATTACATGTGCCAACTCAATGCTGAATAGATACTTTGCAACAATAATTACCAAATGCAGAATGTTTGCATATAATATAGATAAAATTCTCTAAATACACGTTTTGCATTCTTATTTAAATGTTCCATTTACAATTCCTATTACTGTACTCTCTGCGAGCCTTCTTTATTTCCCTGGAATAAATAATGTCTACCTCATCTTATCTGTATTCAATGTATACACCCTAGAAGTGATGCGGTACTGCGACTAACCCATTGGATTGAGCCCAGGCGCGGCATAAATGGATGAGGCCTTTACATTACACACGCGTGTGTACTTCCCCGCTGCATTGTGACACAGACCTACTATAATCGATCGGAAACGTATCCAACAGTCAGGCAACCTTGACAGTTACTAAACCCACCAGATAAATGCGACGGTCATCTCTAAACCACAACTAATTAGAGCACCCCTTCAAATCGCTCCAAACGTCGACTGAACTAGATATGAAATCGGCATACGAGTTCTCTCCCGGTGCAGACAACCTATTCCGGTAACGATCACTTAACATGTCGGTAAGTTGGTCGCGTTACGCCCTCTCTGTCGCATTCCCTTGCGGATTTTTTTTTAAGATGGAGAGATATTGCCCTTAACTAGAGCGGCGGCGGCAGAAAATTCCGCACACCGTTCCTTTCATACTGCATCCATAAGGCCTCGCGGAAAACAGGCTGAAAGGAACGGCCGCGCTCTGCCGCTGCGCCTTGCGGAATTTGAAGAAAGGAGCGATCATAGCGCGTTAGCGGCAGAACGCGGCCGTTCCGCAAGGGAATGCGGCAGAGAGCCGCGGCCGTTCATTTAGCACGGACGCTAAGCTCAGTGACCCACTTGAGTCGGAAAACGTGTAGACAGTTTAACGGTATATGAAAGGTCGACCTCCATTTCACAACCATAAATTGTCATTGTAAAACGCTGATTCGAGTCATGTTCACGTTTTGAAATGAATGCGATGGTAGCGCCCAGGAAATGGTGTGCGTTGCGCTGGGCAGCGAAAACACCGCAACGCGGCGAATGAGCGCAAAGCCATACATCAGCGATTACAAAAACCTGAATATATTTTATGTACAGTTCCTCCTAAATGTGTCCTGTATGTAACCTCTGCTCATTAGCCTAGCTGCATAGTAGAAAGCCGATGGGCATATCGGTCAGACGCGGCGCGGCTAAGCTGTCAAAATGGCTAAACTCGCCTTCCCCTCCCTCCCTTTCACTACGATCCGATCTGCACCAAATCACACCATCCCACTCGGTGATTTCGCCCCAAATACGGTTATTAGGGAACCATCCAGGATCACTAAAACCCATAGTAATCTAAAAGCAAGTGTTTTGTAGAGCCATTACTCCTTGCGCTTGAATCCCACACCCGTTTTGGCCTAAGTCCTTGCACCCAGCCCCGGACCACAATAGGCAACCTTCCGCCGCATAGAGGCGCGACTGGCTGTCGGGGCCCGTGTACGGGTCGCTCAGTTAGCACAAAACAACCCTTATTTCCCCGTTGATAACATGTCAATCGAGCCGATATAGAGGTGGAACTCACATTTTAGAGTGCGCTGGGAGAGATCCTGCTATTTATTCTCGGGGATGATGTGAGTGCTCGAGCCGTCCTGCTGCTCCGGGGATTCAGGGCAGTACCACTTCCGCCTGCTCTGACACTTCCGCTTCCTCTCAACCCCACCCCTCCCCCACGCCTGTAACCATCGCGACCGAGCCGCGGGGCTTCCCGGAGTATCTTGCAGGGGCTTTGACGTCACATGAGGACCATGGCAACCGCGACAGTGGATGACGTGCTCCGTATCGCCATGGTAACTGTCTCTCGTCTCCGGCCGCTGTGTTAATGTGTCGTCCCATCTATAGTTCACTGTCGTGATAAGTGCGCGCTTTGGTTCGATAATTCCAAGTTATTAAACTGAAATGTGTTATGGTAGTCAGTGTAGTCGGTCTTGTGTGTGTGTCTGTCTGTCTGTTTTATTCTCTCACTTTACTATTGACAGATCGACAGAACACAGTAGGTTTAATTAAAAAAGTGTGATACAGTGTTGCTGTGTTGTTGTTATTGAATTCCTGGAATACAACAACAACACAAATGGATGAATAAAAGTCAAACCTATCTAATTCCTAATTTAGGAAAAAGATTAGATGGTTAAAACCTCCCTGTTGCACTATAACCTGAAGGCAAATGGAAAATGATTTATATTTTTTCAGATATTGGCACTTGTGCTTACCTCTGGTATTTGGCTGTTTTAGATAGTTAGGCCTGCCGATTACATGCCTGCACTGGCGTTTATCTGACAAGTATTTCGTCCAATTACATTACTCTTATTGTTCAACTGTAGCTCAAACCACTGTGATTGACATCTGAGAAGGCTCAATCTGAGAGACTGCTTTGAATCAAAGTGTCTAATGAATGTAAAAAAAAATATTGTAAACATTTGCACAGAACTACATTTCCCAGACTTGTTGTCATCATGTGATATATTATTGAGTCAGACGACAGAAAAAAGAGTGTGATGTGGAGGAAGTACTTCCGGTGTAGGCGGAAATACATCCTTTTGTCGGTAGAGCTGAACTGCAATACAACTATTTCTAATTTTCTAGTTTTACGGTTTTCGTGACCACCTCTCCATGCAAGAGCAACTCAACCCATCGACAACCCCTGTAGGCGTACATCTTCAACAGGTGCCTTCTCTTCACCATATGGCAACATCCCACTTACTTTTAAAGGAACACTGTCTTGGAATTTCTTCCATCTTGTGGTCAAATTGTATTTTGCATTCAAACGAATTGTGCTCTCCAGCACCGCGCTTTTTAAAATGTGCGTTACAACCTGGTGACAACATGAAACATTTTTTTTAATTTGACATTCACGTTGCCTTTTTAATTCCCTTTTTCGTGACGAGGATTGCTTCTCCTGTGGCGTGGCATAAGTATGATCCCGCATAATGAATGAAACTTAAGTGCAGTCTTTCAAATTTGCCGGGTGCTGCAATGACTCGCACGCCTCACTGAGCTCATAGTTTCAGTCATTCTGGATCTGAGCGAAAACGCGTTTAGCCTGCTAGTACCACTTAGTGCTTTTTGTCCCTGTCGGCCGTTCTGTAAATACTGAAATTCTTTGCTCAGGAGGATAAGTCAGATTATTGGCAGAGGTCATTTTACACCAATGTAGCTAATACATTACTTAAAACGCTACAAAGTGTTCCTTAAAACAATGCAATTATGAGTTTGAATAATATTTCAGTAACTGCCACTTCTAAATTAAGTTTATGCATGTGTTGTTTTTTTTAATTGAAAATAACATGAACATTAACATGATATATATATATATGTATGTATGTATGTATGTATGTATGTATGTATGTATGTATGTATGTATGTATGTATGTATGTATATGTATATATATGTATATATATATATAATCTTGAGCAAATGTAGGCCTACTATTCAGAGGAATTGTACAATAAAAATTTCGGCCAGGATCAATTAACAGCATTAATTCATTTATCTATTTTTTTTATTGTATTGTTGATGGTTAAATTTCCCATCTTTGGGCCTGGAATGGTGTCAGATATGATTGTGTCGGTGTGGGTGAGTGTAAATGTGTGTGATTTTGCACACGTGCATGAGTACGTTTGTGTATCTGTATTTTCAAGTAGTTTTGGTTTATTATTACTTAAATAATTACATCAAGTAGGATTATCGTAATTCCTCACATTATAAGAGGTTTCGTTTTTTGGCGTTTAAGTAACGGCCTCATGGAATGTTACCAAGTGTATGTTAGCACATCGTTCAGCGCTTCCATGGCGGATGCTGCACCTCCGTTCAATAGCCACTAGAGAGAGGTAAAGACTTAAAATAAAATAAAATAAAAAATACCACTAAGTTTTGTTGAAACTTGAAGCTCAGTTACGGTGGATAGATAATGCTGTTAAGAGATATTTTTTAAAATAATAAACAAAAAATGCTTCAATTAGAATCAATTGGATCAATTTTAAATATTGCATCAATTATTTCCTGGAGTTGGCCCCCACCCACTTCCTGCTTGTCATGACTGAGCAGTAACGGGGTAATGATGACCAATATCTGAATCCACTGTAAGTCAGTTTGGATAGATAGTAATGCTAAGGCATGAAGCTACTTATTATTTTTTTAAAGTTGAATACTTTCATTTGATTTTTTTTTCTTTCACAGTTAGTAATAATCAAGAATGTATCCATGTTTCCAAAGAGTTTAGACAGGTAGGCAGGTTTTCCCCCACCATACATGTATATGTATGATACTTTCTGACCTGATATCCTCTCAAGCTTGTCCTTTCCTACATTCAGTTTCCTTGGGCTGGTGGTATGAATGATAAACAGTCTCCACCCTGTCAAACAGTGTACAATGTTGTGTGTGTGTGTGTGTGTGTGTGTGTGTTGTGTGTGTGTGTGTGTGTGTGTGTGTGTGGGGTGGGTGGGTGGGTGGTGGGTGGGTGGCATGGTTGGTGGTGGTGCTGGGTGGGAGTTGCATGTTTCTGAGGTGTGTTAGTGTGAATGTGTGTCTGGTCTGCCTGCTTGTGTGTGTGCACATGTGTGTGTATCTTAAATAAAACCAAGCGAAAGTTTAATCAATAAAACGCCAATACTGATCTCATCAATAAAGAATTATTTACTTGTGATTCCAGATGTCATTTGAAAACATGAATGGATTACTCGGGATATGTAGTCCTTCCTTCACTGTTATGATAAGTATCCTCATAAATACACCTCAATAAATACCTACAACTCATCTGTCTGTCATCTTTGAGGTCAGAGAGGACGGTATCTTAGAAGACAGTACCTTACAATGTAAGGTTGTTTACCATCATGAGCAAAAGTAAGAAAGGCAGACAAAACAAAAACATTAACAGTTCAGTGATCAGAGTTGTTCTGGGTTTGGAACCCAACGTCAACAGGTAACCTCAATGCACCTCGAGCAAGGGGCCCAGACCCTTTCCCTGCTAAGTAATGACTGATCACATCAGGGATGGAGGGAGTATGGAAAGGGGAGGAGTAGAAAACTCTGTTGTGGGCACTGAGCAGTTCCCAGTGTCAACCATTAGAATACTGTGGTTGCTCAGTGTCCACCAGTAAAAGACTTGTTGTACTGGGCAGCTTCCAGTATTATCAGTAGAATACTGGTTGCTTGTCAAGTCCGCCCTCTGTCACAGTGAATATAATTTAAATATAATAAGTCGTCTCTGGTGATATAATTTGGTTGGAGGCCATCTCCATTAGTGATGATTTATGCCGACTACACACACACAGACACACACACACACACACACAAAGACAGACGCACGCAAGTACTCAAGCACAAAGGCATGCATGCACGACGTATTCACAAACAACACACACATACACACAAACACTCACACGATCACACGTGTACACACACACATGCACGCAAGCATGCTCCCACGCGCACACACACAAACACACAGCACATCAATCAACCCTCTCAATCTGTACTTCTACACTCTAATATATGAACATTAGCAATGTTATGTGTGAACAGCCATACCAATAAAGGTCATTGAATTGAAAAAGAGAGAGAGAGAGGGAGAGAAACTATGGAGTGTATGGTATTTTTCCTGAGGACTTTGGTGTCTCTAGACAGTTTCATCATCTGTGGACCAGCCCTGCAGCCCCCTGGGAAATCTTTCATGTTGGGGTGATGGAGTGGCACACTGACTTCCTGTTGGTTCAGCAGAAACAAAATTAACTCCTGGATATGAAGAGAGACCCACGGTTCAATCCTCACTGGACACGCTTCTGTGGTGTGTGTGTGTGCGTGTGTGGGCGTGCGTGCAAGCCTGTGTGTGTGCCTGCGTGCATGCGTGCATGTGTCCAGTGTTTGTATATCAATGTCTTTGTATCTTTCTTCTCTCTGCCAGCCCTCATAGATTGATGTCAGTTAAGGGGTGGGATGTGTCAGGGTTTGAGTGATGCTGATTGGTCCAGATATTGAGCGTTGAATGACCACACTGGCTAATGCAGCTGTCAGATAAGAAGGCCATTAACTAACAGCCTGGGAGTGGTATCAATAACAGCAAAGAGAGGCTTCAGCAATGATAGCTCTGGGACAACTTTGGTCATAATACACAGAGACGCAACAACACTTAGTAAAGAAGAGGAGCTGAGTTGAGCTTGGAGCACAACTTAATTATGAACTTGATACCTCTTTACAATTATCATTAATTAAGACATTTCAGATGAAAGAAAGTTACCTTATTTGATCTGAGATAACAATTTCACCTTCTCTGTGTCACATTTTCAAATTCATATATTTTGGAATACATTCATGTGTGGTGTCTTTGTGGATGATGGATGGTTTAAGCAGCCTCACCGGGCCCGAGTCAAACTGATTGGACTCGGGGGCTGGGTGAGGCTGCACCCCTGTTAGCATTGAGTAATCATTGTGCACAGGTTAGACCAGCCATCACAACGCACACTCAGTGTGAGATCTCCTGCTTGGCAACACACCAGCACCATGTATCATTATCTACAGCCGGCTTTCAACACTACCACCCTGGTGGAGTTTGGTAGCCACCTAGGTAGTCTGTAGGGTTTGTAATGCTAGCGCCAATACATGGGTGATGAAGACAAGGAGCAGTGGGAAGGTGTTTGAGGAGGAGGGGGATAGATCGGTAGGCATTTGTTGATAATTGGAATAGGCGAGGAGGGGTTGTGATGGAAAAAGTGATGAAGCGTCCCATGAGACGGTTATGAGCGGGGGACGAAGGGGTTGGAAGGAAGTAGAGTGTGACACAGAGTTCTAGTTCTGGTTCCTAAATAAACTGTCTGATGGCCCGCCCCAGATTCTTCTGAACTAGGCTGAGCTGTCCTGGAAATACACACATGCATACATGCAGGACTGCTTGTACGCACAAGCACGTGTGTACAGACACATGCACATGCATGCATATGCACAGACCCACACGCTCGCTCACTCACTAATTCACTCACTCACTCACTCACTCACTCACTCACTCACTCACTCACTCACTCACTCACTCACTCACTCACACGAAACCTGAACACACACTATTATGCAACAGAAAGCTTTGCCCAAAGTTTCTGACCCTGTGAGATTTAATGCATTTTAATAAATGAGAAGAATATCAATGTCAGGACAAAACCAAACCATGATCCATGTGTAACCCTGCACGGCAGGAGATTAACAGCACTCTGTAATGTCTCGTAAAGTTATTTTTTAAGACACTTTTGTGTCTAGGTACAATTATAACAATAACAACCAACACACAACATCATCAACACCAACACTACTATACCAACAACACCCACAACAGCAGATCCACCACACTTGCCTCTCTAACATCTGCAACATCTAACCTTTAGCAGGGAAATGTCACGTTGCTAAATGACAGCAGCGCCCGGCAGCTATTTACAGTAGCATAGACCCCCCCCTCCTCCCCTTCAGCCCCACTGAGACGAGGGATCAGCGGAGAGGGAAGTTAGTTTTGGTTTGCATATTGATTTATACATGTAGCACTTTTCATAAACGATGCTGACTCAAAGGGCTTTACATACAATCAAGATAAGTTATAGAAAATAAATACAAAGTAAAAACAAATGCATTGTTGAAAGTACAATGTATTTAACATAAAAGTCTTCAGTCTTGTTCTAAAAGTGGTGGCAATGTGTGGGCACTAGGCTCGGATGAACCCTGTTGGCAGCAGATCACCAGAGGGTACTTGACCATTTATCATCTATTCGTGATCTTCGTTGATGTCTTGTTTTTTATAGCAGTATAGTGGCAGTTTTTTTTTAATTATCCATCCCTAAAACCGTGTGTTCAGTATTTTATTTCAACAGACACAATTTCGGATTGGAATGTGATTAGTTGGTATTGAGTTACGCTTGAAAGGTCAGCATGAAAGTTGAATATGTTTAGGTCTGGAGGATGAGGTCGCAGGCTGGTCCAAACCAGCTTGGCTCTGAGCTCGGTTGAGCGTTGATCTTGGAGTGTTGCAGTGCCTGGGGCTGGGCTGACACTAGTCTGAGTTCTGATGCTAATCCACCTGTGGTGTGTATGGTGTCTCTAGTCTGTAATCTGTGGTGTGTATCCGGTCATCTGTAGTCTACGGGGGGGGGGGGGGGGAGTCTGTGTTGTGTAGTCTGTAGTCTGTGTTCTGTAGTCTGTATTATGTACTCTGTAGTCTGTGTTGTGTAGTCTGTAGTCTGTGTTGTGTAGTCTGTAGTCTGTGTTGTGTAGTCTGTAGTCTGTGTTGTGTAGTCTGTATTATGTACTCTGTAGTCTGTGTTGTGTAGTCTGTAGTCTGTGTTGTGTAGTCTGTAGTCTGCATATGTAGTCTGTAGTCGGCAGTCTGCAGTCTCTGGTGTGTATCCTGTAGTCTATGTTTGTAGTCTATAGTCTACACTGGGTGTGTTGTGTAGTCTTAAGTCTGTATTATATAGCATGTATTCTGTATTATGTGTTTTGTAGTCTGTAGTCTTTAGTCTGTATGATGAAGTTTAGTCTGTGGTTTATAGTCTGTAGTCTGTATTACATAGTTTGTAGTCTGTGTTTTGTGGTCTGTGGTCTGTATTATGTAGCCTGTAGTCTGAAGGATGTAGTCAAAAGTCTGCAGTCTGTAGTCTGTGGCTTGTAGTCATGTGGTGTGTTGTCTGTAGTGAACAGTCTTTATCTGAGGTCTGTATGATGTAGTCTATAGTCTTCAGTCTGTAGTCTGTGGCTTGTAGTCTGTAGTTTGCGATGTGTAGTCTGTGGTGTTTAGTCTGGAGTGTGCAGTCTGTAGTCTGTGGCTTGTAGTCTGTAGTGTTTAGTCTGCAGTGTTTATTCTGTGGTGGGCAGTCTGTAGTCTGTGGCGTGTAGTTTGTAGTCTGTGGCATGTAGTTGGTAGTCTGTGGTGTCTAGTCTGTGGCGCTTAGTTTGTAGTTGGTTGTGTGTAGTCTATAGTCTGTGGTGTTTAGTTGGTAGTCTGTGGTGTGTAGTCTGTAGTCTGTGGTGTGTAGTCTGTAGCTTGTGGTCTGTGGTGTGTAGTCTGTAGCTTGTGGTCTGTGGTGTGTAGTCTGTAGCTTGTGGTCTGTTGTGTGTAGTGTAGTCTGTAGCTTGTGGTCTGTTGTGTGTAGTCTGTAGCTTGTGGTCTGTTGTGTGTAGTCTGTGGCGTGTATTCTGTTGTCTGCGGTGTGTACAGGGAAATCTGTGGTGTACAGTCTCCCAGACTCATCCCAGACCGGTGAGTTACTGGTGTGGGGAAAGTGATTTGGAAGTGAATGTTATTTTTAACCTTCAAAGGACGTGTTACAGAAGTCATTTAGAGATTCTAACAGAGGAGCTATCAGGCTTCAAGAGAGAAAGTCAGAGAGACAGCAAACGTCAGAGAGAAGAGAAGAGAGAGAGAATGTCGTTGTGTGTGTGTGAGTGGGTTTTTTGTTTGCAAGCGGGTGTGTGTGTGTCTGTGCGTGTGCGTGTGTTTGTATGCGTGCATGCATGCTTGTGTGAGTGTGTTTTTCTGTGTGTGCAGATGGGTATGTTTGTGTGTGTTTGGGTGTGTGTTTGGTCAGTTCTCCCAGCATCAGCTCTTCCTTCCTTATTTGATCCCCCCATACTGCTACCACCTATCCCTTCAATCCATTACCATCTCCCACACTGCCTGTTTTCTAGATGCTTCATAATATTATGATTAAATTCTTACGTGCTTTGTTAATTTCTTACTATTCTAAACTGCATTCATGTGTTTTGTTTTTTTCTTTTACAGGGTGTCTGCGCATCCTTAAAAAGTCTTAAAAAGTCTTAAATTCATGTTTCTAAATTTAAGGCCTTAAAAAGTCTTAAATTCGTTACAAAGGTCATATGCTGGTCTTAAATACTGTAACTCAAGGTCTTCAATTTGTCGGGGCAGGACTTTATATATTTTTTATTTTTCTCGGGTGACTTTTCAGGAAGGACATATAGAGAGGCTTCTTTCTGCTAGCTGCATATATAAACGATTATCTGCGTGCTTGCTAGCTAGTCTGCGCCAATGGGTAGATGCAAATTCAAGGACTGTTGGCTGGAAGACGTCCGTTTCCGAAGTTGGCTCGCGTCTGTTGCCAACCCCTACCATCGCGTGTTTTAGGTCTTAAATTTCATTCAAGGTGATATTGAAAAGTCCTAAATTTGACTTGCTGAATCCTGCAGATACCCTGTTTTACACTGTCTCCTTATCCTTCTCCTCTCTCTCACACACTCTCTCCTCTGCTCTCTCTGTCGTTCCATCAGGATCCATTCATCTCTCACGCCCTTGGTTGCCCTTCCATCTCCCTCTCTATCTTACTCCTTTTCACACATCTGGTTATGTTGTTTGTTTTTGTGTGGTGTGGTGTCTTGTGGGTACTGTGTGTGTGTCTAAGAGAACCCCCCCCCCCCCTCCCACACACACACATACACTCGCACACGCACACGCTCAATCACACACGCACACATAAATAATGTTGGAAGCAACCAAAAAAAGACCTATTCCTCTCATTCTTCTTTCAATGCCCTTTCTTTCTTTCAATCTCTCTTTTCCTTTTTCATCCTTTTATTTTAGTACCTAATTCATATAGCATTGCATTCCGAAACTGAAGAGGTGAGGAATAAAGAGAGGAGAGGAGAAGAGAAGAGAAGAGAAGAGAAGAGAAGAGAAGAGAAGAGAAGAGAAGAGAAGAGAAGAGAAGAGAAGAGAAGAGAAGAGAACAGAAGAGAAGAGAAGAGAAGAGAAGAGAAGAGAAGAGAAGAGAAGAGAGAACACAAGAGGTAAAGAAGAGAGGAAAAGGGGAAGTGGGGATTGGAAGTGAGGAGATTTGTATGGACGAGGAGGGGGGGGGGGGGGGGGCGAGCAGGTAGGAGGGAGAACGAGAGATCAAAAAGAGATGAGAGATGGATGGAGGAGAAAGGAACGCAATGAGGTATGTGATCAAAGAGGAGGGAGAAATTAGAGAGGGGCACACACACACACAAACAAACACACACACACACACACACACACACACACACACACACACACACACACACACACACACACACACACACACACACACACACACACACACACACACACACACACACACACACATCCCCTCTTTGGTAAGTCTCCCCTTCAGTGGGATTTAAACCTACACCCAGCCACCGAGAGGATGTTTGTTATAAACACTAAACATTAAGTATGAATTTATTTTAAATGTCTCCTCTGTAGAAATGTAACATTTTAATTAATCCTGACATCATGAGAATCTTAATGCATAGCAATATATTCAAATTGTGACCTCATAAGGATAGCTTTTAATTCATGTGAATGTTTTCAGAAAGCTGTGACCTCATAAGGATAGTATGACATTTTTCTGAATGCCTGCAGAAAATTGTGACCTCTTAAGGATAGCTTGGAATTGATGTGAACGTTTTCAGAAAGTTGTGACCTTCTAATGATAGAATGGAATTGATCTTAATGCATTCAGAAAGTTGTAACATCAGAATGACAGTAGTTTACGTGTAGAAATGCAATCAAACTAAGTTTTGATGTTATAAGAATGCTATAATGTATGCTATATATATAAAAAAGTAAAGGTCCCATCAGGATATTTGATCATCGATATAAGCATATTCAAAAAGGTAGGACGTCATAAGTATCATGTAGAATTTAAAAACATGTGTTTAGAAAGCTATGGGATGATAAGAATATCCATAAGGCTATTATATAATTTACATAAATGTATTCCAAAAGTTAAAGACCTGCTGCTCTACATAGTAAAGTTAGGATGTTAATGCGCAGCATGGATTATGAAAACACGCGTTAGATTACATAATCCCACCAGTGTGTGTCGTTCCAGAAATGTGTGTGTGTGTGTTTATTTTGTGTGTATGCATGTGTGTGATTATCTGTGTGTGTGTGTGTGTGTGTGTGTGTGTGTGTGTGTGTGTGTGTGTGTGTGTGTGTGTGTGTGTGTGTGTGTGTGTGTGTGTGTGTGTGTGTGTGTGTGTGTTCATCTTTGTGTGTGTGTGTGTGTGTGTGTGTTTGTTCAGCTCAAAACTCTAAATTTGTAGTAGTAGCAGAAATAATGACCTATTTCAACATCATTTTTCATCCCTCCATCTGTGTTCTGCGGTTTCTTTCACTCCATCTCGCTCTCTATCTCTCTCCCTCGCTCTCTCTCTCTCTCTCTCTCGCTCTGTGTGTGTGTGTGTGTCTCTCTCTCTCTCTCTCTCTCTCTCTCTCTCTCTCTCTCTCTCTCTCTCTCTCTCTCTCTCTCTCTCTCTCTCTCTCTCTCTCTCTCTCTCTCTCTCTCTCTCTCTCTCTCTCTCTCTCTCTCTCTCTCTCTCTCTCTCTCTCTCTCTCTCTCTCTCTCTCTCTCTCTCTCTCTCTCTCTCTTCTCTCTCTCTCTCTCTCTCTGTCTCTCTGTCTCTCTCTCTCTCTCTCTCTCTCTCTCTCGCTCTCTCTCTCTCTCTCTCTTCTCATTCTCTCTCTCTCTCTCTCTCTCTCGCTCACTCTCTCTCTCTCTCTCCTCTCTCTCTCTCTCTCTCTCTCTCTCTCTCTCTCTCTCTCTCTCTCTCTCTCCCTCGCTCTTTCTGTCCATTTCTCTCCATTCAACATCCATAATATATGAAAACATGTACACTAACATCTATACCTCTTTCACCCGCCCTTTCCTCCTCCCATCTCCCCAACCCCCTTTATTTCTTTATATGTTGTCAGTTTAAATCAACGTTAACCAGGATGATGATGTCACTCGTTGTCCATGACAACCTCAGGTTGCCTGGGCGATGCCCCTGGGTGGTTGGAACAGGTAGCCAGTCAAGGACACGGACGGACTGGAAGGCGCTCTGACCTGACACAGCCCCAAAGCCTGCCCCTGATTATTAATGTTGGGGATTCATAGGCCGATAAAAAGACTGACAGAGACGCAGAGCAGTGCAGATAGAGAGACAGAGAGACAGACAGACAGGAAAACGGATAGACAGACAAACCGAAACACAGAGACTGGCAGGCTGACAAACAGACAAACAGACGCACAGCCCAATGTATATAGAGATAAACCAACAAATAGAGACTTGACTGACAAATGGACAGACAGATTGACCAATAGTCAGACCAACAGACAGACGGACAGGGAGACAATTACATTATGGCATGATGATCAGTAAAAAAAAATGGAGCAGAAATATAGCGACAGAGAGCAAGAGAAATAGAGAGAGGAGGTCAGACCAGAATAGAGTTACAGAGACAGACAGAGAGAGTTGGATACAGAGGAAGAGTGGGGGAGAAAGAGAGAGGGAAAGAATGGTGGGTGGCCGAGAGAGAGAGAGAGAGAGAGAGAGAGAGAGAGAGAGAGAGAGAGAGAGAGAGAGAGAGAGAGAGAGAGAGAGAGAGAGAGAGAGAGAGAGAGAGAGAGAGAGAGAGAGAGAGAGAGAGAGAGAGAGACGTCTACAGGGAAAGGTCATTGCACCTGTGATAAGAGCGGCTTGGACAGCCGGCTCACAGCCGGTGCCAAGAGTTTGTCAACACAACACAGGTGTGTCGGGACCACTCAGGTGCCCTCAGAGGACCTGGGAAGCGAGCCCAGGGGCTAGGGTAGTCTAGAGGATATTCACCTCCCACCCTGAAGGTTCTAGGTTTGGTCCTTGATGTCCACAGTAAACCTGCATGCATCCTAGAGCAAGATGCCCCATCCCCTCCCTACTTCGTAATGGCTCCATCTGAAATCACTGTTAGTAACTTTGGACACAAACTACTGTATATTTAAATGATGAAGTGATGAGAGATAGAGGGGGGGATGGGGGGGGAGCCATGTAGGGTGGAGTTGGAGGGGGAATATGAAGGTGGGGATGGGGGGGAGACATGTAGGGGGGAGTGGGAGGGGGATATGAGGGGGGGTTTGGAGGGGGGGATATGAAGGGGGGGGTTGGAGGGGGATATGAAGGGGGGGGTTGGAGGGGGATATGAAGGGGGGAGTTGGAGGGGGATATGAAGGGGGGAGTTGAAGGGGCAGCTCTGCTGAGATGAGTTGAAGAGATAAAGGGAGTGATGAAGCAGAGGATAGAAGGGGAAAAGAAAACGATGGACTCCAAACTCTGCCTGGCCTGGTTTACCTTTGCATGACACACCCCCATTCCTTCATCCATTTTCTGATTGGCCGGCACGCAAGCCTCTGGCAGCTCAGAGACTACCATCTCCCCCCCCCCCCCCCCCACACACACACACACTCTGTATCTCTGCATGGCTCTCACCCTATGTGTCTCTCTCTCAGTATTTTGGTTGAATTCACTATCTCGCTTTCTTTCTCTCTCCCTATCTCTCTCACTGTTGCTTGCCCCCCTCGCCCCTTCCTACTCTTCCTACCTCTCCCCCCTCCCATCTCTCTCTCTCTCCCTCTCTCTGGGCGTCCGTCCTGTCACCAGCCCAGCCAGTCAGTGGAGCATCGGCATGGCAACGAAGCGCCGGGCAAGAGACGGAGCACAGAGGGAGCAGAGCAGCAGCGTGCAACGCTACGACGACTAGACCGGTGTTTCGTCTGCGCGGGACGCATCGTACTGGCAACAGATAGCAACCGCCGCCACCGGCTGCACGCCGCCTGAGACAACACTGACTGGCTTTTGTTAGACCCTGCAGCGCCGCCGCCAGCAGAGTCCCCAGGGGGACCTTTATTGGGGAAAGGAGATTGCCTCTGGTGGTCGGTCTCGTGTGTGAGTGTGAATGGTTGTCTTGTGAGTGTTTGTGTTGTGTGTGTGTGTGTGTTCTGTGCACCCAGTGCATGTGAGGTGACGTTTCATCACCAACAACTGAGGGGAGAGCAGCACAACACTGTCTGGAGGGAGCTGAATGACAGAGCGACACAGATCGACGAGAGAGAGAGGGAGAGGAAGAGAGAGAAAGAGGGAGGGAGAGACGGGGAGAGAGAGAGGGAGAGAGGAAGAGAGGGAGAGAGGAAACGTCAACACTGCTGTCATTTCACAAGAGTTACGGAGGAACGTGAAGACAGAAGACAGGAGACAACAGCAGAAGAGAGGGAAGGGAAGATCGGCCAGAGGCCAAGGGGGTCAGAACTGGACATCTGAACGGTTAGACAATACCGGACATCTCGGCATCTCAACGGTCCGACAAAACCGGGCATCTGACAGCGGAGCTTCGCTCATTAGAGCACCTCCTATCCAGGCCAGCAGTGATCTTAAACGAAGGCTGCTTGTGATCTTGACTTGGGGGTTCTGTTTCTCCCTTGTCTCAACACATCATCCCGTCCCCCCCCACCGGCCAGCCGGTGATCTTATACGTAGTGGCTGCTTGTGATCTACGACCTGGGGGTTCTGTTTCTCCCTTGTCTCAACACATCATCCCGTCCCCCCCCACACCGGACTCTACCCGGGTGTCTTGTCCCTGGTGGCCACCTTCCCTGCTGCGTACGGCCCAGTGCGCGTCTCTCTCCTGCACTCTTTTCCCCTTCCCCGTGCCGTGGGGGGGACCTGACCGCCGGTCAAGACGCCGCGCGCCGTACTCCGAGTGAAGAATGCCCCGGCGCGGCTGGCCAAGCCGGCCGACCCGGGCCCGCCCCCGGGCGCCGGGCTGTACATGGAGCGCTCCCAGAGCCGCATCAGCCTCTCCGCCTCCTTCGAGGCGCTCGCCATCTACTTCCCCTGCATGAACTCCTTTGATGAGGACGACGGAGGTGAGCGCACGCACGCACGCACATACACACACACCCGTATGCACGCACGAACGCACGCACGCACATACCCACACACCCGTATGCACGCACGCACGCACGCACATACACACACACCCGTATGCACGCACGCACGCACGCACTCAGATGTGCTTGGACCCCCCCCCCCCCTCCACAAATACGCACGCACACACACGCGCATGCACGTGCACCCACGCAAACTCACACAAATGCACACGCACGCACAAACAAATGCACACACACACACACACACACACACACACACACACACACACACACACACACACACACACACACACACACACACACACACACAAACATGCACACAGAGATGG
>OLKM01000043.1:542071-549221 GCA_900291075.1 Melanogrammus aeglefinus
CTCTCTCTCTCTCTCTCTCTCTCTCTCTCTCTCTCTCTCTCTCTCTCTCTCTCTCTCTCTCTCTCTCTCTCTCTCTCTCTCTCTCTCTCTCTCTCTCTCTCTCTCTCTCTCTCTCTCTCTCTCTCTCTCTCCTGTTGTCGCCACTGCTCCTAATTATCCCCAGCTGTTTCCCCATCTGCTAAGCACTGGTACTTTCTCATCTCTCTCTCTCTCTCTCTCTCTCCTGTTGTCGCCACTGCTCCTAATTATCCCCAGCTGTTTCCCCATCTGTAATTAAGCACTGGGTTTATTAGACCCTTGCTTGTTGATCCCCGCCAGAACAGCTTGTTTCTCCACTGAATGGCTCCCCACTAGTGTCTTTACCTGTATCTCCATGTTTGCTGCAGTCGGCTGGTTTTTATTTTTTTTTTGCTTAAGATGGTTCCTTAATGACTGAAGGACCCAGAAGTGTTTAAATGGCAGTCATGAGAAGCAAAGGAGACACCATCTCCTTTGGTGAAGGGCACACTGGACCCTCCTTTAAGAAAGGAAAGGAGCTAAATGCTGTCCCAAAATTTCTTTCAGCAGGAATATTTAAAACAACGCACCATTTTTCCATTCTTGAAAAATAACGGATCCGATTATACAGGAGTGTGAGCGTGAGCAACCATTATTAATGTGACAACTTTTATTTCCTTTTTATGACTATTCTTTTTAAGGACAGATTGTATTAGGTTATCAAGAGTTGGAGAGCAGTGTGCAAAGCGAACAGGTCTGGTTAAGGGTACCTGAGCAATGCAATGCTGCTGATGAGCTGGTGTTTGGCTGGCATGGTTGACACAGCTGTCTGTGGTTGAACATGTGTGTGTGCGTGTGTGTGATTGAATGTTAATGTGTGTGTGAGTGAATGTGTGTTTGTGATGTGTGAATGTGTGTGTGGGGGTTTAAGGGAATGTGCGATTGAATGTGGGAATTTAAGGACATTACTTGAGTGGCCGACATGAAGTGGCCGCGGTGGTAGGACAAGTGCTGTATGATTAGTCTGTTTGCCTTGTGGATCTCTCAATACACTGTTACCGGTTCCTCCTGATGCTGAAGACCCAACTTCTCTCTGTCCTGTTCTGAACAAGGATGAACCAAGAACCACGAGTTTCCTGGTGTATCAGTACTACCAATGTTACGGTGGACTGTAAACCTACCTCCACTAGTACAGTTCAATGTCTGGACAAGAGCCAAGGGCAGGAAGTCTCAACTTCTCCTAGAGACGAGGTGTTATGACCAGAAGAGGAGACAGGCTCTCGCTCGTCTGCCTGAGGAAGCGTATAGACGTCCACAGATAGACAGACATAATCCCTCCTAAACGCCAGTTCTCTGACTCCTCTCGGGCAAATCAGAACCCACTGCTATTGTGGGCACACAGTTTGATTGAAGGGGGTTTCTGTTCTGTGTTTATGTGTTAATGTGCTTTAGCACCTCTCCTTGAGCGAAGCCCCGGCCGCCTCTCGGCAGGAAGACTGTCACATAACACGGGAGCGCGTTGCAGATGAAGGCATCGCATTAAGGGACAAGGGAGAATTGCTTCACCCTCACGCCTTTTCTCGTCGCCTCGCTCTCGCGTTTCATCTGCGTTTATTTGTCTTGATCGCTTTCGTTTGAATCCATCTCCTCAGTTCCATTCTTTCCCACCATCTGCAGAAAACACAGAAAAACAAACATCCAGTCCATCATCCTTTTTGTTTTTCTCGGCCATGGACGCTTCTTCTTTCCCTCTCCTCTTACCCCACATTCTCTTCATCTCTTCCTCTCCTCTCTTCAGCTCCTTTCTTCTCTTCTATACTCCTTGTCCTCGCCTCCTCTGTTCTCGGTTCTTCTTTTGAAGGTTGCTGTAAGTGGGGGTCTGTGACCTTCATGTACAAACATTAGCGTTGGTTCTGTTCAAACAGTGTGTGTGTGTGTGTGTGTGTGGGCATGCTTTGTGTGAGTAACAGCTGTGGATGTGTAGATTAATTGCTCCCCCCGTCTAGTACACCACCGGGTCCACCTGTAGGCCTCCCAGAGCAGGATGACCTAATCCCTACCTGCTCCTTAATGACCTAGTCTTCGGTTTTACTGGCCAAGTTTGTGTAAACAAAGAAGGAATTTGACTCTAGTTTTTACAACCAAAGAATATACATACAGCTAAAACAAGGAGCACATAGCTAAACAAAGGAAAACATGAACATTAATCTATTATGTACAGATATAAATATGTAACAAAGATGTCTATATACTGTATATAAGGTATATACGGTTGTGGAATGTGTGGTTGAAGGGAGGTTTAGACAGCCTTACCTGGCTTTAGTCTGACTGATTAGATTGAATGAGGCTGTACACCTGTGGTGCATTGTGTAATCAATGCACCCAAGATAAAGCACCCATCACCCCACACAGCCAATGAGAGCTCTAGCAGGGCAACCTGCGCTGTGTGTAATATTGCTGAATCAATCTGTGTCCTGGTGTCGGGGGAGCCAAGCAAAGCCACCTGGTAGGCGCGTGGCAAGGGAAATGTGCTACAAAGGTGTATGTACAGATATATAAAACAGTGTTTGTTACAATTGTGCAGAGTGCGCAGATGCTGGAAAAAATATGGAATAATTGTCAGCTTACTTAATTACTTTTCATGTGCTCAAAAAATGTAACTACCAACTTATCGTCTAGATCCTAGTATGTACGGTAGGCTTAGTGTTACATGTTCATTGCATCAGGACTGTGACTTGCAGTGTATGAATCATTAAAGTGAGTCAGAAGGACCGGCCTGCAGGAGGAAGCTGGGCTTGGGTCTGGTGGATTTTGCCCACAATGCTCTGAAGTGCCTACCAGAGGGGACAAGTAATAATGGGCTGTGTCCAGAGTATGATGGGTCTACAGTGCTGTTCCCTGACACTGGAAGTTTATAAGTCCTGCATGGTGGGCAACTTACCACTGAATTTTGCTCTGGATACAGGAGCCCCAATGCTCAGTACAGTACCCAACACCTTTTGATGTACCTAACTGTTAGTAGTCCACTACATATCATTGATATTATCTCAAAATGAACCATTGTTTAACTGCTGTGAGCTGGGATTGATGTGTGAATAAGATTGACAGGTAATTGGATGAAACTAACAAGGAACTGGGACTAAATTATGGCTACAGCAGTTTGGCGAGGTATTTGTGCCGGTGCTCACGTCTGTTTTGTATTCTATGAGAAGAGTGGGGGAGATGTGTGAAAACTTCCAGCAATGGTGTTAACGCTTTTTATTTCTGTCTTAAAGGACAGTGTCGCTCTGAGTGTTCAAACAATCATCACAACACAAAAGCTTCACGAAACCTTCCATTACCAATATCATTTGTCAAAATCACTTTATTTGACCTGAGAGCATTTTGCCTGGACGCGCCTGCCAAGAATATAAAATACGACAATGTAGCACTTCAGACTTTTTGGCAAGACGCTTTGTAAAGTACTTGTGGGTGCAGACGTTGCTTCTTATTATTCCTTCTTGCAGCGGAGCTCTCTCAATCTATACTTATTGAATCCACCCAACGAATACAAAAGGACTATGGTATGTTAAAGGCTGCTAAAATAATAAGGTTGGTTACAAAACTTGGAATAATAATGATATAAACTTGAATCAGCGTAGCTCTGCTTGATTGTCTTGTGGAACTATGACTTAACACCGAAACACATGTAAACACACTTCAAAGGCTTCATGGCCCAATTATCTTGATAAATTATGGCGCAAACAAAAAGCATGTGACTCCTTGCTTTCACACAAAGTCAAAACAACAGCAATGAGTATCCCAGTTTCTCCAGCTTTTGGACCTCAAATATGATTGGTTCCCACATTGGATGTAGAGGGTTGTGTTTGCTGCAGTGGTGATTAAATGAATGCGCAAGTGTATGCAACAGTAGAAGCAATGAGAACTTTCTGTCAGAATGTATGGGGGGGGGGGGCTCTAATGGATATTGTAGAGCCCTGAACAGTCGGAGCTGAAACAGCAGATACAGCAGAAGAAGCGCTTCACAGCTTGTAACACCTTCTGCATAATGTCCCATCTGGCAAGATGTGCAGTGTTGACAATCGTGTTTAAATACTGAGTAAGTATTACTGTCTTGCACTGCTGTACTGCATTGCTGTTGGTTTTTTCCATAGAGGAAGTATTGATTGTTTTATTTCTAAATTCAGGTAATACATTCTATGTCCAATCAAAGCAGTTTCCCTCCAATTTAAGATATTTTATCAGTACATTTAGTAAGGAACTTTACCAATACTACCAATACTTTGTGGGATGCAATTTTTTTTAGCAAACATTATCATCTTATGTAACAGAATACATTCATTGATTTTTTTGGTCTTTATAGTCACATACAGGAATTATTTTAACTGCGGTGCTGATGCTGCTGTCATTTCTAATCAGAATGACCACCAGGGCGTTTGTGAAATGTAGAACGTCAGCACTTGGCTAATGCTAGACTAGTGCTAGACTAATGCTAGACTAATGCTTGGCTAATACAATGAACATCTGAAGTACAACAACGGTCGGATTCTGGTGTGCTTTGATGAACGATTTCAACAGCTACAGCTCAACTCTCAACAAAAAGACAACCTCCATTTTGGATCATTGTTCTTGTAACCATGGCAAGAAGTCTTGCAATAAAGACGTCTTTGTTGCAATAAAGACGTCTTTCTGTTAAAAATGCCAAGGCCTTTCTAATAGACGATGAACTAGTCCACATTACAATGCTGAAATATGTGTGTTTGGGTTTCAAATCTTTTATTTTGCTTTCTGTCACTGTAATCGCTCGCTCCGGCTGCATGAGTTTGATTACATGCAGAGAGCTATTTAACATCCTGACATACATAGGACATTTCATACGCACCGTTTCATTTGTTTCAACCAGCATAATTAGTAATATACTGCACAGTATTTTCTGTTATTATGGACCCGGTATCTGCTAGGCCCCGATCTCTGGGTCTATTTATACTCATCGCTCAGTTAATAAAGCTAAATTCTCCTCGTAACTTAGGGGTGACCTCGTGAGGACCCAGACAGTATCCCCATAAGC
The DNA here is from genome assembly GCA_900291075.1 of Melanogrammus aeglefinus. Lineage (NCBI taxonomy): Eukaryota > Metazoa > Chordata > Actinopteri > Gadiformes > Gadidae > Melanogrammus > Melanogrammus aeglefinus. The sequence goes on from OLKM01000043.1 coordinate 547,137, forward strand.
AAGTGATGTTCAGACGGCGGTGTCGGTTTGACCCCATTATGAGACCATTATGAGGGCTCACACACACACCCCTTCCTGACCAGCACTACCTTGTGAGGACAAGGGCGTAGTCCTCAGAAGGTGGTGATGGAGAGTGGTGGGGACACAGTCCGGGCGTCGCTGTAACTAATGATCACCTTAGGCTGTGTCAGTTGAATGAGCCCTGATAACGGGCTCACATGGGGTAACTGCCTGTTTATCTTCACAGTATGGGCCATAGGTGGGGATGTATAGGCAGTTAGACTGATGTAAGACAGGTGCACCATGTGTGACATCAGAGGACCAGAGAGGTTTCAAACCAGCCATAACCTCCAACGACCCTGCGATGAATCAAAGAGCTTACCCTGAATCCCCCTCTTGAGATGAACCATGTCTTCTTGCCTCGCCTCCTCTTCCCTCCTCCTCTTTCCCGCTCGTCTTCTCTTCTCTTCTCCTTCTCTATCCTGGGATTAGGTGCTATCTTATCTGCTCATTTTTGATGTTATTATCTTTCCAAATAGAACAATACCCAAAATGCAACATTTCCTAATGGGCCATAGCCATGCTTTGTTGTTGCTGCACTCAAGGATTCAAGGCTCCAGGCAAACCATTCTTGTTTCTTTATGGTGGATTCTCCGCGATCCGCCATCCAATCCTCAATGACCACATCATGGTGTAGTCTTTAGAAAATATGCCCCTAGCCCCTTCCTGTGCCCAATGACATGCATCTTAGTCCACCGTAGATGAAAGCGTGTAAATGGTACATAGGCAAACTAACTGGGCTGTGCGATGGTTCTCCGTCCTGCTCTGTGAATCCTAATCAGGTTTTCATCTCAACCCATTTAGTCCTGACCGAGCTGATGAACACACCTGGGAGCAGAGAGGCAACCACCAATCAATGCAATCTGTTTGTGTGTGTGTGTGTGTGTGTGTGTGTGTGTGTGTGTGTGTGTGTGTGTGTGTGTGTGTGTGTGTGTGTGTGTGTGTGTGTGTGTGTGTGTGTGTGTGTGTGTGTGTGTGTGTGTGTGTGTGTGTGGACCTACTGGACCTAATGAGGTTATCGGTTGTTAATCAAGCGGTGATGAATTACGAGTTTTATGACATCACCGGGCGATCAATGATGTGAATGAAGCAGTGGGGTGTCTGCTGAACACCTGATCAATGCTTCTGAGTGATCGCTACGCTAGGTTAGCTACATTGTTCACCATGTATCAATGTAGGCTCTGGCTTGGATTACCCAAGGGGACGCTGGTGAGCAGTCATGCACAAACCAAACAAATGGCCTCTGATGGAGCATTTACAGCTATATAAAATATGGTACGATAAAGGTTACATCAAGATAGTAAAGTTAAAATAAGAAAATAAAAGTTAAGATAAATTAAGACAAATGTAATATATAGTAGGATAAAATATTGATAAAGTTAATAAAGGACAAAGTTTTTTAATCCCAGGTGGGACATTTGGGCATCACAGCAGTGCAGAATTATGGGACAATAAAAAAACGAAACTCTTGTTCCTACTTCAAAAAACCCAAACCCAAGTACTCACACACAGATACGCACACAAACGGTTGTGAGAGTGATGGATTACCTGCTTATGAAGCTCTTATGACAGTCCGTAGGACAGAAGGATGCTGGTCTCCTTAGTCATAGCATCCAAGATCCAAGCCACTTATGGGTGACAATGTTGGTTGCTGGTGTCAAACTCACTGTTATCAAGCTCCAAGGAGACAGATGTGAGACCAGATGAGAGACCATTCAGAACCACAAACACACACACCCAGACAATCACAACAGCAACACACCAACACACAGTGAATGGGAGGAGGAGGAAGAGGAGAAGGAGGAGGGGGAGGAGGGGGAGGAGGAGGAGGGAGGGAGGGAGGAGGGGGGAGGAGAGAGGACAGTGAGGGATGGGAGGACAAAGGAAGGTACAGCATGGGATGTAGGTCTTGTGACCACATAGCAATCCTCGGCCTGGGCTCGGGGTTTGCGTCCTGACCCTACCCCACCATGCTCTGGGCCTCCGTGATGGGCCTCCTCTAAAACATGGAGGGAAGGCCTGGGG
>OLKM01000043.1:549923-569923 GCA_900291075.1 Melanogrammus aeglefinus
TTGTCTGTGTGTGTTTGACATGATAGGACACGTTAAGATGGAGAGTCAAATAAGGGGGGCGTCGCCGTCTATTTGAAGAACGCTGCTCTCCAGATCCCCCTGTCGCCCCTTCATCCCTCTCCCCATGTGGTACCGCTCGCAGTCGATGGATCTGACGTTCTGTTGCTGATGGACGTCATGTTTTGATATACTTACCGTTGATCGTGTGATTTCGGCTGTTGATGGGACATAACTCAAGAGTGCTGCGTCTGAATGTGGGCCTGATTAAAAAATTCGGAAGACGTTTTAATCATACTCTCTCTTTCTGTCTCTCTTGCTCTCTTTCCCTCTCTCTTCCCATCCCTCTCTTATTCTATCACCACCTCTGCACGTTCTCCTTTAATCCTTTTTACTCTCTGTCTCCCCCCTAACCCTATATTTAACCATCCATTATTCTGCTCTCATCCTTTTATTTTATTTCCTCCACTCTTCTCCTGTCCTCTCGTTCCTCTCCTCCATTCCACTACACTTGCTCTCTCCTCTCCTCCACCCGTCTCCTCTCATCTTTCCTTGCCTCTTCTCCCCTACCACCCTCCCTTTTTCTCCTTTCACTCCTCTCCTCCCCCACTCTGCACCTCTTCTCTCCTCTCCTCCTCCCCTCTCCTCCTCTCTCGTTCCTCTCCACCTCTCCACCTCTCCTCTCCTCTCCTCCTTCTCCTCTCTGCTCTCCTCCTCCCTCTCGTTCCTCTCCTCTCCTCCTCTCCTCTCCTCCTCTCTGCTCTCCTCCCCTCTCGTTCCTCTCCACCTCTCCTCTCCTCTCCTCCTTCTCCTCTCTGCTCTCCTCCTCCCTCTCTGCTCTCTTCCCATCTCCTCTCGTTCCTCTCCACCTCTCCTCCCCTCTCCTCCTCTCCCCTTCTCTCCTCCCCAGTGGATACGGAGGGCCGGCGGCTGAAGGGGGGGATCCAGCGGAGCACGGAGACCGGCCTGGCGGTGGAGATGCCCAGCCGCACCCTGCGCCAGGCCAGCCACGAGTCCATCGAGGACAGCATGAACAGCTACGGCTCCGAGGGCAAGTGAGTAGCCAACCACTGTCACATCAGAGAGTCAGAGAGAGTGAGAGAGAGAGAGAGAGAGAGAGAGAGAGAGAGAGAGAGAGAGAGAGAGGAGAGAGAGAGAGAGAGAGAGAGAGAGAGAGAGAGAGAGAGAGAGAGAGAAGAGAAGGAAGAGAGGGAGAGAGAGAGAGAGAGAGAGAAAAGAGAGAGGGAGCCGAGGAGCGAGAGAGAGAAGAGAGGGAGAGCGAGGGAGCGAGAGAGAGAGAGAGAGAGAGAGAGAGAGAGAGAGAGAGAGAGAGAGAGAGAGAGAGAGAGAGAGAGAGAGAGAGAGAGAGAGAGAGAGAGAGAGAGAGAGATGCATGTATTTATTTAGGAAGGATGAATAATTTATAAATCTTTGTTTGTTTAACTCAGCAAAAAAAAGTCTTGTGGTTGGGAACAAGGAGAAAGATTGAATGTGCGGTTGTGTCTTTCATTGCGTGTGCATCATGCAGTCATATTTCATAAGCCCCAGCTGTGTTCACATCTGTGACACACAAGCACAGCATGCACAAAAAATGCATGTGAGTACAGGAGAGCACGTCGGTCTGTTTACAAGGGTAAACACGGGGTCATCATCATCATGGTGAACACAAACTAAAACTAAACAACCTACACACCCTATTCAACCTACACACCCTATTCAACCTACACAACCTATTCAACCTACACAACCGAAAACATCAAGGGATCAAGAGGAGGTAGTCGATGATAAAAAGCATCAATCTACGATGTGAATAAGTTATGGATATATATAACATTAGCATGCATATAACCTAGACCAATGCCTATTGTAGGAATCCGACTGGGAAAGGATGTTGCCAGTATTGATCAGAACAGTGTGTGTGTGTGTGTGTGTGTGTGTGTGTGTGTGTGTGTGTGTGTGTGTGTGTGTGTGTGTGCGTGTGTGTGTGTGTGTGTGTGTGTGTGTGTGTGTGTGTGTGTGTGTGTGTGTGTGTGTGTGTTAAAGATAATGCCATCTCACATCTGTATAATTTAAATTAGGCACTCTTCTGTGATTGGTTGAATGAAGGTCACCATGACGAGGGAATGTCACAGGAGTGTAATGAGAGGGGGGGAGGGAAGGGTGAGGGAAGGGGAGAGAGAGAGACAGAGGGAGAGAAGAGGAGGGGCGAGGAATACCTGGAAAGGGAGAGGGAGGAGGAAATGTGGAGTGGGAGGGAGGGAGGGAAGGGGTGGAGTGGGGGTGGGAGGGCGAGAGGAAGAGGGAGAGAGAGAGTTGAGAGGAAGAGAAGGCTGGAGGACAGAGAATGTAGGGCGGAGAAGGGGGACCAGAGTGCAATGGAGTGACGGACAGAGAGGTCGCACTCTGAGAGGGAGAGAGAGAGAGAGAGAGAGAGAGAGAGAGAGAGAGAGAGAGAGAGAGAGAGAGAGAGAGAGAGAGAGAGAGAGAGAGAGAGAGAGAGAGAGAGAGAGAGAGAGAGAGAGAGAGAGAGAGAGAGAGAGAGAGAGAGAGAGAGAGAGAGACGAGAGAGAGAGAAGAGAGAGAGAGAGAGAGAGAGCGAGCAGAGAGAGAGAGAGAGAGAGAGAGAGAGAGAGAGAGAGAGAGAGAGAGAGAGAGAGAGAGAGAGAGAGAGAGAGAGAGAGAGAGAGAGAGAGCACTATATCCCAAGAGAAGCATGCAGCTGCAGCACGATATAATTAGAGCACAGGAAAGGAGAATAGAAGAGGAGAAGAGTAGAAGAGGAGAAGATGGAGGAGGAGGAGAGGAGTAGAGTAGGAGAGGGATAGTGGATGGGAGTATTATATGAGTAGAGGAAAAGAAAAGGGATAGAGAAGAGGATAGGATAGGAGGGCAAGACGGCCAGAGAAAACAGAAGAGGTGATGGGAACATTCAGAATGAGAGAGAGAGAGAGAGAGAGAGAGAGAGAGAGAGAGAGAGAGAGAGAGAGAGAGAGAGAGAGAGAGAGAGAAGAGAGAGAGAGAAGAGAGAGAGAGAGAGAGAGAGAGAGAGAGAGAGAGAGAGAGAGAGAGAGAGGACAATCTGGTGACAGGAAGGACATCCTGACAGCCATTAGTAGCACACCATTAGACAGGGTGATAGACGGTTACAGACCATTAAGAGAGAGAGACAGTAACAGACCATTAGGAGAGAGAGTGAGATAGTACAGTAGGCATAACACACTGTCATAGGGGGTCCTATGCAGAAATAGGCGGAGCTTGGTTAGGGGTGTCCTGGGATGGGCCCACGCATGTGCTCCACCGAAGCACTGGTAGTCACATGGTAGTCGCACTCGCTGGAGCCCTTGTAATGATGGATGACCACAGGGTTAATCCGTCCATTTTTATGGAGCACATACACACACTCATACAAACATTTACAGATATGCAGTACGTGATCACACTACCATAGACAAAAACAACAAACTCTTATGTTATTAATGATTATTAGAATTATTAATTAATATGACGTCCACTTCCTCTCGCTCTCTTTCCTTCTGGCTCAATTTAATTACATTTTAGGTATGTTACATTATCTTGCTCTCTGTAACCCCCCCCCCCCTCCTCCCCACCCAGCAAATAAGGCGGTTTTCCTTCTCGGGGGGCCAGTTGGGATTTTGGGATGGATTACTTGAAATGTGAGAGTGTATGACATTGTTTTTGTCCCGCCCACAGTCTGAACTACAGTGGGATGTGCCTGGCATCGGACACCCAGTTCAGTGACTTCCTGGATGGGATGGGCCCCGCCCAGTTTGTAGGAAGACAGACACTGGCCACCACATCCATGGGTGAGCGAGCATGATTTACCGTCTCAGAGAGAGAGAGAGAGAGAGAGAGAGAGAGAGAGAGAGAGAGAGAGAGAGAGAGAAGAGAGAGGAGAAGAGTGAGAGAGAGAGAGAGAGAGAGAGAGAGAGAGAGAGAGAGAGAGAGAGCAGGAGGGAAAAGGTGAAGAGTGGGAGAGTCCTTTGCTCCAGGAGACCCATATAAGTGTGTTGGTTTTGTGTCGGGTGAACTTGATGGATTTGTTATTACATATTACTATAAGCCAAAGGGCTAAAACAAATGCACCTTTAATGAGTGTATTTAATTTGCTGAAGTATACAGGTGCTTCTGTTTTGCTCCAGGTGTTGTAAAGGTGTCTTTGTTTTATTTCAGGGGATATATACTGAGAAGATTAGTTTGTTTTATCTCAGGGGATATATACTGTGAAGGTGCGTTTGTTTTATCTAAGGGGATATATACTGTGAAGGTGTGTTTGTTTTATCTAAGGGGATATATACTGTGAAGGTGCGTTTGTTTTATCTAAGGGGATATATGCTGTGAAGGTGTGTTTGTTTTATCTCAGGGGATATATACTGTGAAGGTGCGTTTGTTTTATCTCAGGGGATATATACTGTGAAGGTGTGTTTGTTTTATCTAAGGGGATATATACTGTGAAGGTGTGTTTGTTTTATCTAAGGGGATATATACTGTGAAGGTGCGTTTGTTTTATCTAAGGGGATATATGCTGTGAAGGTGTGTTTGTTTTATCTCAGGGGATATATACTGTGAAGGTGTGTTTGTTTTATCTAAGGGGATATATGCTGTAAAGGTGTGTTTGTTTTATCTCAGGGGATATAAACTGTGAAGGTGCGTTTTTTTTATCTCAGGGGGTGAAGGTGCGTTCGTTTTATCTCAGGGGATATATACTGTGAAGGTGCGTTTGTTTTGCTGCAGGTGACGTGGAGATCGGGCTGACGGAGAGGAACGGGGGTCTGGAGGTGGAGGTGGTCCAGGCTCGGGGCCTCAGTATGAAACCTGGATCCAAGGGGCCCCCAGGTATCACCAGTTAATCAACCAATCAAGGCCGGATTCCAAACTATTAAACCAAATAGGGTCGGCGTTAGCTCAGAGGGTGGAGCGGGTTGGCTGGTAACCGCAAGGTTGTTGGTTCGATCCCGGCACCTACTAGCTTGAGTGTTGAGGTGTCCCTGAACAAGGCATCTAACTCTAACTGCTCCCAACAAGCTGGCTGAAGCCGCCGTCGGTGTTTGAATGTGATTGTAAAGCGCTTTGAGTGGCCTCTGGTAACAAAAATGTGCTATATAAATCACAGACCATTTACCATAAATTAATCCAATATCTAATAAGAGACAATTTATAAATAACTTAATCAGTCCAACCAATGATTAATTAATAGGTCAATAAATCAAAAGATCAGTAAATGATCCTCTGTCTACCTGTCTGTTTGAATATATCTGTATTTCTGTACCTGTCTCCCTGGCTGACTACCTGTCTGTCAGTCAGTATAAAGGTGTGCCCTCTCTCTGGGCTGTTTTCTGGTCATTAGTCATAACCTAGTATCAAAAAGACAGAGAGTTTTCCAGATACATCAGAGAGAGAGAGAGAGAGAGAGAGAGAGAGAGAGAGAGAGAGAGAGAGAGAGAGAGAGAGAGAGAGAGAGAGAGAGAGAGAGAGAGAGAGAGAGAGAGAGAGAGAGAGAGAGAGAGGGAGAGAGAGAGAGAGAGAGAGAGAGAGAGAGAGAGAGAGAGAGAGAGAGAGAGAGAGAGAGAGAGAGAGAGAGAGAGAGAGAGAGAGAGAGAGAGAGAGAGAGAGAGAGAGAGGGAGAGAGAGAGAGAGAGAGAGAGAGATGTTTCTCACTTTTATAAATATTACTAATGCATAACAGGGATAGAGAGGCAGAGATAAACATTAACAGGATAAAACAAAAAGCCATAAAATGACACAGGAAATGGGACTTCCACAATATAATCTTCTGTGCGGATCCAAAATCCTGCATGTGTGTGTGATTGTGTGTGTGTGCCTCTGTGGTAATCTCTGAGTCTCTATAATTTGTGTGTCTCTATGTATGTGTGTCTCTATGCGTGTCTGTCTGCATGTGTGTGTGTGTGTTTATGTGTGTATATGTTTGTTATTGTGGTTAGGTATGATTATTTCAAAATATTTCAAAGCGTCCCTGCACTAGAGAGCAGGGGCGTGTTACCTGTTGTGTTTTTCCTACTGATCCCAGACCAGTGCGCGCACACACACACACATTCAGCAGCATCTCCAACACTTAACGTCCAATTAGCTAATGTGTCCGGGCAATGAACAACCAGCTGGTGACGAGGCACTCTGGGCCCTTGTTTGGCTTTGGCTAATTTTGCTTTGCTACAAAGAATCTAATTCCAGCAAAGTAGGATAAATAGAAAATGATGACGGGGCTTCTTGGAGCTTTAGGAAGAAAAACCCTCCTCATTCCCCCCTGTTCATTCCTTATCTCGCCTCCTCTCTCATCTACTCCTTTCCTCTCACCCTCCTCTCCTCTCACCCCCCTCTCCTCTCACCCTCCTCTCCTCCTCTGACCTCTTCTTTCCTTTCCTCCACCCGCCTCTCTTCTCCCCTCATCTCCTTCCTCCTTCCCTCATGTCCTCTCCTTCAAGCTCCTCTTGGAACTAAACAGCACATGGAATTTCCAATTGGAACATGGAATTTTAATTGCAGAATTATATATTCCATGTATCTGCCCTCTGATGGTTACATAATGGGCTCTCTCTCCTCCTCCCTATCTCGCTCCTTCTTAATGTGCTGCTGTCTCTCTCTCTGTTTATGTGGTGGTCTCTCTCACTCTCTGTGTGTTGTGCGCTCTTTCTCTTTCTCTCTGAATGTGGTGCGCTCGATCTCTCTCTCTCTCTCTCTCTGGCCCTCTCTCTCTCTCTCTCTCTCTCTCTCTCTCTCTCTCTCTCTCTCTCTCTCTCTCTCTCTCTCTCTCTCTCTCTCTCTCTCTCTCTCTCTCTCTCTCTTCTCTCTCTCTCTCTCTCTCTCTCTCTCTCTCTCTCTCTCTCTCTCTCTGTCGTGTGTGTGTGTCTCTCTCTCTCTCTCTCTCTCTCTCTCTCTCTCTCTCTCTCTCTCTCTCTCTCTCTCTCTCTCTCTCTCTCTCTCTCTCTCTCTCTCTCTCTCTCTCTCTCTCTCTCTCTCTCTCTCTCTCTCTCTCTCTCTCTCTCTAGCGGCCTACATCAAGGTGTACTTGTTGGACAAGGCTCTGTGTGTGGCTAAGAAGAAGACCAAGTGTGTTAGGAAGTCTCTGGACCCGCTATACAACCAGGTGCTGGTCTTCTCAGAGAGCCCCCAGGGCAAGGTGGTCCAGGTACACATCTACACACACACACAAAAACATACGCACAAACACACACATACAGACACACACACACACACCATGCACACACAAACACACACAAACACACACAATACACACACAAACACACACCATACACACACACATACAGACTCTGCTCCTGGTATGTTTTGATTACCTTGTGGCTGCTGGAGGTTACCTGGATGATATTCAAACACAGGAGAAGCTTAGCATCCTCACACACAAACACAAACACACACACACACACACACACACACACACACACACACACACACACACACAACACACACACACACACACACACACACACACACACACACACACCACACACACACACACACACACACACACACACACACACACACACACACACACACACACACACACACACACACACACACACACACACACACACACACACACATACTGACTGTCCATCTGTTATCTTTCTCCCCTTCCCTGTGTGCCTGTTTGTCTTCCTATCTGACATCTGATGATATCTGTATGTCAACTGTCTGTATTTTCAAGTATTTCTACTATGTCGTAGTGTCTGTATGTCTATGTATCAGTATGTCTTTTTTTCTGTATGTCTAAGTATCTGTTTGTCCTTTTTTCTGTATGTCTATATATCTGTATGTCTTGTTAGCTGTATGTCTAACTGTCTGTATGTCTACCTTTGTATAAGTCTGTAGATCTCACATATATATCTGTATGTCTAACTGTACATATGTCTGTATGTCTAACTGTATGTCTGTAGGTCTCCCTGTATATAAGTCTGAATATCTAGCTGTATATACAGTACGTATGTCTGTATGACTAACTGTGTATAAGTCTGTATATCTAACTATCTGTATGTCTGTATGTCTAACTGTCCGTATGCCTCACTGTCTTCTCTTCCGACAGCTGATTGTTTGGGGGAACTACGGCCGGATGGACCGTAAGTGTTTCATGGGCATGGCTCGCATCCTATTGGAGGAGCTTGACCTGAGCAGCATGGTGATTGGATGGTACAAGCTGTTCCCCACCTCCTCCATGGTGGACCCCGCCATGGGCCCACTGATGCGGCACTCCTCCCAGATGTCCCTGGAGAGCACCATTGGGCCCTGCTGCGACCGCCCCTAAGACTCATGGGAAATGTAGTTTTTTTTAAGGTGACATCAACCACAAGAACTATGCTAGAGACTCATGGGGTCAATGTAGTTTTTGATGTTAAACACAAGACAAGAGTTTCACTGGAAATGTAGTATTTGATGTTTTGACACAAGACTATTTTCAGAGACTCTTGGGAAACGTAGTTCCCATTCATATACCATTATATTGTAAATGGGTGCCAGGGAGAACGAAAAGAACTAACTTCTTCTAGTGTTTCAAATCTCTCACTGGGGATACGTTGAATAGCAGTGGTGTTTAGGATGAGAACAAGACGAGGGCAAGGCCGAACGATCCTTGCGTCTTCCAACAAAAGGGTCTTTATGGTTAATGCATTGGAAGGAAAAATTAATTTGTCTCTGGTTAAGATTTCAAGTTCATAAAAAAAGAGAAAAAGCTGTCGGGCTGAATCATGCATGGAATGAAAGCTTCCCTCCCTGAAACACAACAGTTCAATCTTCCCGCCGCTCCAAAGAGAGATAGTTTACAGGGCTGTACCTGACTAGGTTCTCCCAGACCTGTGGAAGACATTCGCCGAAAAGCGAAGGGTTTCAGATGAAGATGGCGATGATGTTGGCGTAGCGATGAGATTGAAACTACACTTTATTGTTCCCATGCCGGAATTCTCTATGGCAGTTATTCTGCAATTACATTTTTATTATATTTATTTTTTAAAGATCACAACCTGTGTAATAATTCTCAAATCTCCAATCCAATGGACGCCAATCTCTAATCTACTGTGCCAATCTGTACCAGGAGGTGTCTTTGTGGTCTTAAATAAATTGGGGTGCTTCTGGAGTCCTCTGGTGGTTTCCAGAGGGGAGGGTCGTGTCAGGCTGTGAACAGGCTTGTATTCCGGACGGGATGAGAGGCTACAACATCCTCTGCTTGTTGTAAATGACAGACCAGATCAGCCTCGTGCTGATTAGCCATCTGGGCTGGGAAGGAGACGACCGAGAGGCAGGGCCTGAACGATACAGCCAGGAGAATAGAGTTCACCTGTACGGATTGGCTGGAAAAGATTAGTAAGAATTTAAAGGGAACAATGTATATTTTCAAATTATCTAATTGACCTCGTTTTTTTCTGATTTGGATTGGGTCTTGTTTTGTGTTGAGTCATCATCCATATCATTCCGTCAATGCATACCTTTTTAAATTCCAATTTTCAGAGATTTTGGACCTTTCATTTTTGGAGATGTAGCTTAGACGTCCTATAGGGAAAAGTATTATTTGAAGTGTCCAATTTGTTTTTACGTTGGTGGCCAGATATTATATTGGTTAAATTGGTTTTCAATTTGTGTTTTTTTTTGTTTTTAAAATAAATTCACTAAATATTTTTTTTTAAACAATCGTTGTTTGAGTAGCACTGTCCCAGGGATCTCTTTTCCAAACAAATGAACTTTATATGAAGCAATAAACAGATCCATTCCGTTCTTTATATGTTGAAGTACGCTGCTCAAGTATCATGCTTGCAAATTATTTTGTCTTTGTGATTTCCTAAAAAAAACATTAGTTCTAGAGGAAAGTTTGACAATTCCAGTATTTTTCTGAAATACTTTCTTTAAAGTCACACAAATTAATGTAATTTGTAGTGTTATTATTTACTTTTTCTTGTTCATGTTATTTGGCAAGGTCATGTTTTTTTTGCAATGTTTACTGTTTTTCGTCACTGTTGCTCTCAATGTATTTATTTTCAGAATTAGAGCATGTCAGATTATTAAATATTTTGGGATAGACGTTTATGTTATAAACAAAACAGACCAACCTTTTGGTGAGACGCATGGGAAAATATTACATACAAATTATCTCTGTTCCATTTTTATATAAATCTTGACATGTTTAGTTTAGTTCATTTTAATACTAAAAACTAAAATGAATACTTATTACTCTAAGAACATGTAAAAAATATACAGAATTATAATATTTACTTACAAATGACCATAGGAATGTTTTTGGTCAAACTTCTTTGTGCCAAAAAATTGTAATATTATAGAGGGCTGAGTGTTCAAATGAGGACCAATGAAGGGAAACACAAACCTGATATCAAAATTGTGGTAACTGCTAATTCAACACATTCTACCCTAAGGGAACTGACATGTTGTCTTGCTGTTGTTTAAAAAATTGTGCAAACTCACAAGGTACAGAATATTGCATGAAAATAAGCTGTTAGTCACGACTTCCTCTCGTGGAAATCTGAGAAGAGAATGGTAGCCATTACAGAATTGTCCCGGATTGAAACATCCCCATTCCTGCATTAATAGTTGAACTGCTGCAAGGTTTAGAAGGTCTAGACAAAACATTTAAACGGTCTGGACAAAACATTGAAACGTCGTAAGATATTTTAACTTGATACAGTTTTCTGCTGAGAAGCATAGTTATGTACCTTTGCTATGGCTTAGCAGTAATGCTAAATAAATACATACATAAATAAATAACTTTCATACGGAATTTGCAGCTTTGCAAAAACATTTACGACCAATTTACGATGGACCGGTGTATTATGGAAGTTCTAAGATGGCTACCTTTATAGACTTTTCTATTGAATGAGATGACAATGAGTTTAATGTTAACCTGTTTACAGAGTACCCATGCAAAAAATAACAACGCTCTGGGGTTTTGCTATATCCGTGGGAGGAAGAACTAAAACTTATGCCAACCTTGCTAGGATGCTTTTACGTATGTTGTTACGTTGCTATTTATGTGGATTTTGGCTCAGAACCGTCCAAACACTTTGTCGAACATTCACATCATTGATTGTACTGTTCCATTCAAACAGATGTTATAACTTTGTGACAAGAATCAGCTAACATTTTAGACGTTGAGCACATCAATAAGTGTGACACTATAAGAGTGTTGTGTTGGACCCCCCCCCCCCCCCCCCCCCCCCCTCTTGGTTTGGGAATTGTGTTTACTACATCGCCGCCAAATGCAATGTGAGGAGAGGCCTTAAACACACTGATAACCACTCTGTCAGGACAAAGGACTACAGTGTATCACAATAAAATATCAAATTTAAAAAAACAATAAAACACAATTTTAACCTCACTTAAATGTTCAGCTACCAAGTATCTTACGTTAGTTTCTGATAGCGCTGTATATATCAGTTATCTATCCTGCCTACTTCTGATACTTCTGTTTAGATCAGATTTATATCCTGCCTACCGTTTCTGGTGGGCAAATTCAGCAGAAAAAAAAGGTTTTGCAACACAAGTAGAGTTTTCTTTATGGTTAGATATAAGCTATGTGAGAAATCTTTATATTTTACTGTTTAAAAGGCTGTCTGTGATTTATCATGTACCCCATCCTAGTGTGTCTACGAGAACTTCAAGTTACAACTTGAATCACTGTTTACTCCAGTTAAAGCTGACAGATTGCTACTCTGAAAAGGGACACGTATGACTTATTTTGTATGGGGTTTTATATTGTATGTGCTGTAACTGATCAAGAGCAACAAAATAATACCACATAAAGATTAAGCAAAGCTAAAGTCATGATACTAGGCTAAGGTCATTATGATAAGCTATGGTCGTGATGCTATGCTATGGTCGTGATGCTAAGTTATGGTCATGATGCTAAACTAAGGTCATTATTCTAAGTTTCACTCGGTGGTGTCTTTACTCAAACCAAAATGAATAAAAAGCTGAAACAATAATCTCACTCAGCTTCCCCTTTAAGTCCACTTAAAATACTTGGTCCATGTAGCAGAACTCGTCAAGTAATACAAGTCATATAATGCATAAAGTATTTTCCCTCTCTTTTCTCATTGGCTTTTAACTCAAATACAAGACAGAAGGCGCTCATTCTTTGACACTGTGTGTGTTCCTACAAGGTGTTGGGTGATAATTATTTTGGGAACTGGAAGTAGAGGAGTGGGAGGATGAATGCACTGACTCATCTCCGACAGAGATCTTGTGAGATCTTTTGCAGTCTGCCGTAGTGCCCATGGGCCCAAACACATTCTACCACCCCTACTCCTTTACTTTCTCCTTAAAGCATGGTGAATGTGTCTACCTTTAGGAGGGAGGTCCTTCATGGGAATTGAACCTTTGTTTTGTAGCTTTACAAAGTTCTGCTTCAGACTATGTTCTCCTCACAGTTATATGACCTCTTAGAGTTAATGTCCATGTACACTGTATGTAGCGTCCTATTGGTTGCGATGAAGGTAACATTGGATCCAGAAGATTCATCAGGGGTGATAACCTCTCCTCCTACAAAGCAATGAGAATTCAATGTTTTAGTGTTATGTTTAGTGTTTATGTCTTACGCCAGATGATTGTTGAATGTCAGGCCAATCAGGAAATCTTCATGTTTAGAATTGAATGTTCATGGTTGTGTATCAATGTGTTTAGCATTAAACCAGGACTAGTTCCTGAATTCATCATACCGAGAGAAATGTCACTGATGGTTTCACTGGTCTGTTTGGTTCCGCAATGGTTTCCAGTGTTCAAGCATTGGAGATGGGAAATTGTCCTTTGAGAGAGTTTCGGCAAGATAAAAAACAGATCTATTGAATTGGTATTTCTGCCCAGTACAACCCCAGTCTTGTATTGTTGCACAATGAGAGCCACCCAATAAAATCAAACTATTCTACTGGTGGGAACTTGCTGGAGCTTCCCAGTGCAACCACAGTATTTTCTGCAGCCATTCTTCTCAAGCAGTTCAAACCGTAATTACACAGAAATTGGACTCTATTTCCCATCTGCGATGTGTCTGGTTGCATTGTTGCCTTCAGGTTCTCTGAAGTGTAGCAGTCCTTCAAGAAACACACATTTGTTGCCAAGCTGTTCTGTTGAATAAACACACACAGCCCCTGCATTGTTACTCTGTTCAAGCTGTTAATAAAATACTTTAACTTGACCTCAGGCCTCTGCTCTCTGAATCAACCTGCACTCCTCTTGATTTCATTCAAGTGTTATCGTTATGTCAAGTCCATGACGAATGGCAATCCTCCATTTATGAAGGTGATAAAAATGATCACAAAGTTATCTGGAAATAAATATCAAGGGGCATGACTCAGACCTGGTTCAGTAAATGAGCACAGCCTGTCTCACACGCGAGCACCATAACACGGCACAGCATGTCTCACACCTTGTATAACACGCTTCACTTCTCCCCCACTGTCTAGATTGCTGGCACACACACACACACACACACACACACACGCACGCACGCACGCACGCACGCACGCACGCACGCACGCACGCACGCACGCACGCACGCACACGCACGCACGCACGCACGCCACGCACGCAACCGCACGCACGCACACCGCACACGCACACACACACTGACACACACACACACACACACACACACACCACCACCACCACACACGCACACACACCACACGCACACACACACACACCACACACACACACACACACACACACACACACACACACACACACACACACACACACACACACACACACACACACACACATTCAAGAGCCCCTTTAGAAGAACGATAAAATTGTTTCTGACCATGTACTCAATGATTAATGAAATATAAAAAGACACCATGCCCTCATTGTGATTCTTTATTGACTGCATTCAATAATTTAACAGTTTAAACACCTCAACCACAGCAACTCAAACATGTAAAGCTTCATCTCACCCCAGACCTACTAGTCTAGGTGTAAGCTTTAGTCCTTTTTTCTATTATATATATATAATATATGTATTGGTAGTGACCTCTATGGTTGAATACTTCTGCAAGAAGAATCCCACACTTTCATTTTGAAAGAAAATACATTTAAAGGGGTGGTTAACAAAAAATAGTTTTTTGTTTTAAAACATTTTCATCTTCTTATATTAATTCCAACAAAGCAATCTTTGACATTTTGTCAATGTTAACAACATAAGACGGTCTTTTGGAGAAATCATGTGCAAATTCATATGTCTTGCGATTCACATCAATCAGTTTGTTTACTACTCTGCTCTGAACTCAAGTCACAGTCTTGTGTGGATGAAGATGTGTGCAGCCTAAATCATAAAGTCAATAACAAAAATTCCACTTATTTGATATAAAGTTTAAAAGTAACATTGATAATATAATTTGTATTTGGAAGGCCACATCTGATTCTCACAAATAAGTGATTGTATCTACATTGATGCTTGATCATCTTACCAATAACCTCATGACCTTGAAGTCCTTTCTTCTTGTTCTTCTCGCGTTGCATCAATTAGTTTACTAAAATACTGCACAAATTGAGTTAACATCTCCCAAAAAAAATACATCAATAAATGTAATTCTCAGCTGTTCCCTGGCTCAGAGTGCAAAGACATTGAGGATCAGTTGAGGTCAGTTTAAGTCTTGTTTTTCTGTCATATTCTACAGTTGAGGTCAGTTTAATTCATATTCTTCATACTGAGTTAAAGTAGTATTCAAGATTAGTTTAATCAGTTTTAGTCTGTTTAACATTTTTTATAGATTTATTCAAATTCAATTTTAATCGCTTTCTATGTTTATTTTGCCCGGTTTAAGTAGTATTGTAGAGCAGTACTTAGATTTAGAATTGAAGTCTATTTAAATAAGCAACCTCGTGCCGAATACCCTTAGATTGTAGATTGTAGCATGATTATCGGGGTTAACATGGTTTGCGTTCCACATGTTGGATCTTTAAGGTCCATGACTTGGAAAATAGGACGGTATTACTTTTCGTTCCATCCATGTAATATGCTTGTCTTATATTTCAAAGTGTCGTTTTCCAGCAAGCCTAGAGTGTTGAAGATATTTTCCGTCCACCAGTTGATCTGTTAGCTACATGATACACTCTAATGACTGGACCATGCGTGTGTGTGTGTGTGTGTGTGTGTGTGTGTGTGTGTGTGTGTGTGTGTGTGTGTGTGTGTGTGTGTGTGTGTGTGTGTGTGTGTGTGTGTGTGTGTGTGTGTGTGTGTGTGTGTGTGTGTGTGTGTGTGTGTGTGTGTGTGTGTGTGTGTGTGCACGAGTATGGGTATTTGTGTTCGTGCGCGCGCGCGCGCGCGCGTGTGTGTGTGTATTTGTGCGTTAAAGTAAGAATAAAAATATATGGACACTCAGAGAAAGACAAACACCGAAACAGAGATAAAATCCTTTTTCTCACTATTGATTCTCAGCACTGATTGATTTCTGTACGGCCTCCCAAATTCTGCAAACTTCTACTCCTGTCCTTGATGCTCTTCCCTGCAGCCTGTATTGCTTGAATTCAAGGCCAGGATCTAAGCTGACTCCATAACCAGCGTGCTAGAGAGGCATCCTCCACTACCAGACAATCTATCTGCACTGGCAGAAACCCTCACGTGTGTGCGTATTTATGTTCCCTTGTACACTGACGACATTCAGCTCTACGTCAAAAATGCAAGAAAAAAACATTCGTAACAGCAAGGCCAAGGGACAAACATTTACGCAGTTGCATCACCTGTTCCCCGAGCTGCGATCATCTCGAGATGTCTAAAGCCTCAGGCGTGACACATGACACAACGTTTTATTTTCATGTCCAAAACCGATAGCAGTCCTACACGAAGCAATCGAAAAAAGGCCTTTGAAATCGGTGTGTTTTGCTGCGTTCAAATTACAAACATATGAATCTATTGGGTTGTGCTATAAATATAAATGAAAGATGTGTGCTTTGTGGGCTCTTATGGCTTGAGTCAACAATCACAACCAAGGATTCCCCCCCTCGGGCTCCTCCCGTCTCAGGCTCATTCCCGGACGGAGATGACCACGTGGTCGTCCTGTCCTTTCCACAGCATCTCGCCCTCAAACTCCAGCATTTTGTGCTTGCGGCAGCGTAGCAGGATGCCCACCACCTTGTCGGAGATCTTGACGTAGCGGTCGAACAGCCGCCCAAAGGTCACCACGGTGTTCCCCTGCCGGTCCTTGTCACCCATCTCCTGGATGATCCACACCATCTCCTCCATCTCCTTGTGCACGTGCCGCTGTGCCCGCTCGCCGCGCTCCGCCGTCTTGGAGCCCTCCTTGGGCTTGCCGTAGCCGCTGTCGCCCCTCTGCAGCCGCTGGGCCATGGCGTGGTCATAGTCAAACTCCTCGCTGAAGGGGTTAAGCTTCTGGCCCTCAATGTGCTTCACCGACCACTGCTGCCAGCGGTTCCGGATGTCCCCCGTGGTGGTCACCTTGATCTGCCGGGGTCGGGGGGGGGGGGGGGGGGGGGGGAGAGGGGAGGGAGAGGGGAAGTAAGAGGAGCACTGTCATTGGGATAGATTGGGCCTCTGTGGTAAAGAGCTTAAGCGATAGTCGTAATCTGTTTGGGAAGGGAGCGCTGCATCTTCTTTCTATCTCAATTTTATTCTTCATCCCTCCACATAAAACACATCATACACACATTTTCCTCCTCACATTTCCCTTTGCCCTCTCTTCCTTATTTATGCCCCCCCTCCCCATGGCGGTAGTGGTATGCCCCCCCCCCTCCCAAGCCCCCCTCCTCCCATCCTCCCTCGGTGGTGGTATGTCCCCGGGCCCGCGCTGGTGGTATGTCCTGGCCCCTGAGCGGTGACACCAGAGCCTTCAGAATGTCCTCTGCAACAAGGAGAGCCTCTCGGCTGAGGACCTCCACCGATCCCCCAGAGACCAGGACAGACCACCATGAGAAACCACTCTATGACTCTCACTTTATGTCACCCTCTCTCTCTCTCTCTCACCGTATCTCAGTATACCTGTCTCACTTTCTACTTGACTCTATGATTATCTCTGACTCTCTCTCTCTCTCTCTCTCTCTCTCTCTCTCTCTCTCTCTCTCTCTCTCTCTCTCTCTCTCTCTCTCTCTCTCTCTCTCTCTCTCTCTCTCTCTCTCTCTCTCTCTCTCTCTCTCTCTCTCTCTCTCTCTCTCTCTCTCTCTCTCTCTCTCTCTCTCTCACACACACTCTATCACTCTTCCCCTGTCTCTCTTTACCCCTTCTAAGTAGTATTTCCTTCTTCATCTGCCTGAGGGGCTTTCTGTCTCTGTGAAGGTCAGAGGGTGATCAGTGTATTTATTTAAATGTTAGGTTGCAGTACGACACCGCTAATGCTTTAACAACGTTAAACTCAGCGAGTGTTCCCTTCGGGGCGGGGGGGGGGGGGGGTGGCAGGAGTGTGTGCGTGTGTGTGTGTGTGTGTGTGTGTGTGTGTGTGTGTGTGTGTGTGTGTGTGTGTGTGTGTGTGTGTGTGTGTGTGTGTGTGTGTGTGTGTGTGTGTGTGCGTCTGTCTGAGAGAGAGAATGTGTATGTGTGCATGTGTGTATCAGAATTTGTGTCTTAGAGAGACAGAGTTGTGTGTGTATGCGTGATTATGTCTTTGTGTTTGAGTGTGGGTGTGTGTGTTTCCTAAATAGGAGCGCTGTCTGTGTTTGTGTGGATCAAACCTTCAGGGTTTAAATGAGGGGAGGAGGGAGTGTGGGTGGGGGAGACAGGGGAGAGAGAAGAAGGGTATGCGCAGGTCTTCTTTTAGATGATATAAAATGGCTCCTGCTGGCTGGAGTTTATTTTAGGACACCTATTAATGTGTCCGGAAATAACCCAGAACCCTGTCCTGACGTTCTGAAGCAGGTACAAATCAACACCTCTGAGCAATTTAAACACTGGGTCTATGCATGGTTACAGTACCAAATCCAGTTCATGCAATAGTACTCTTTGGCTTCATTGAGAACAGCATATATAATATGTACTACTCTGTCCCGAGTACATCTCTACACAAGTGCAGAGCAGTGGACTTCTGCCTCGTTCAGCTAATGGTTGGTTTTGTTTCACCGCTGGCAGGCTCTGGGCTTTATGAAAATCATATTTCATAAAAGTAATAACTTCAACATGGCGGAGTCAAGATGTATAGTCGGCCCAGATCTAGAATGAGCAGAAACTGATCTGACAGCCTGGCTGCAGCAGTAGGATGCAGGAGGGAGAGCCGAGTGCAGCACGCAACATATGAGAGGAGCAGACCTCCATGAATTCAACAACAACTCCCCTTAATCGCTGAGTCAGGATGCATTTCTAGCTGTTCTCTACTGACGTTTGCTGTATATTATATTTCTATATTTCCATGAACCGTTTTCCAAATACCCCCTGGGCTCTCTGATGGAGAGGAGTTGGCGAAGCAGAGAAGACAGATTTAATGATTCTGGCCTGACAGGAGACTCTGGCGAAACAGAGTGATACTTAAACTCTTGGGTGTAACAACCAACTAAGGGGGAAGCACATGGCCACCTGGTCGGGTCACATTACCGACGCAGATCAACAGACCCCAGCTAATGCAAGGAGATGAAAAGTTGAGCTCTGCGGTGATTTGATTGTGAACGATCTCTATCTGTCTGTCTATCCACCAGTTGTCCGTCCAGCCATCTATCCATCTCTCTCTGTGAAGCCAGAAAGGATTCTGGAATGGGGACGACTTATATAACCATTTTGATTACATCCCTCCATCCCTCCAAATCTATTATTTGATTCTGAATATTATTTATGATTAGCTACTTAATCATTTAGACACTTTCATCAAAAGCTACTTTGTATGGAATGTATTAATTAGTTAATTCAATTTACTCGTTCAAGTTGTTAAAGCTAGGGTGTGTTATTTATTTGAGAAGCATTTTTGGGCAAATTGATTGAAAATCTCTTTGGATCTCAACAGTAATGAAGAAAGGGAATGCGCTGAAAATAAATCTAAAACATCAGTGGCATGATATTCGACGACCAACGACCCTCGGCACTGATGAAATGATTGGATGGCCTCCCTGTCTGTCGACCTACCTGTCTATACCTACCTACCCTAAAAAATACCCTGATTACTATACCCTTGCACTCATTGCACATGACTGAGTCTCCCACAAGGGCAGACCCTTTTGCTAAAGCTTATAAGCAATAAACCGTCATGTGTTTTCGGGCGGTTGGATCCTTTCAAAATCGAGCTGACTCTGGCAGGTTTCTCTAAACTACCTAACCTAGCTTTAAGGAGCGGGGAGGCGTTTATATATATATATATATAATATATATATATATATATATATATATATATATATATATATATATATATATATATGGACTATATGGACATTAGAACACCCCAACCACTATACTATCCAGTTCAATAGGTTATGGAATCAATTCACTCATACAATACATTATTGAGTGCTCGTGAACTTTAAGTACACTCTTGACTTCATTCATTCAACCTTTATAAAAAATTCTCATTCAGAAATAATGGAGGGAGACCAGGATTGCACCATTGAAAAAGATAAATAATAATTATGAATATTAAGCCATATATTTACCTTGGGCCTGTTGATTGGCTTTTTCAGAAGCCCGTTATTCAGCTCCCTCTTTGATTCGCTGTTGTCGCTAAGCCCCACCTCTTCCCCCAGCCCGCTGTCCTCCGTGTCCAGGCTGCTGCTCCGCGAGCCCAGCGACTTCTCCTGCAGCATCAACTTCCTTTCCTGGAGGGCCCCACTTCCTGCTCCGGCCCCGGCGCCGTTCTGCAGCGCCCTCATCTGGCGACGCCGGGTGGGCGACTCGCTGCCCGCGAGCGGTTTAAACTCAGCGGGACCGGTCTCCATCTTGCCCAGGATGGAGCTGATGAGGTCCCCGCTGCTGCACTCGCTGCGTCTCAGCGGGACGCTCTTGGTCACGGCCCCGCTGCGGATCTTACCGCCGTCGTCGGCGTCTGCGGAGACGACACGAGGCGCTACCAGCAGCTTCTTCACCGCGCGGGTGTGTT
>OLKM01000043.1:579923-592423 GCA_900291075.1 Melanogrammus aeglefinus
TGGGTGCGTGCGTGCGTGGGTGCGTGCGTGCGTGCGTGCGTGCATGCGATTCATCAGCATAAGAATTATCTCGATTGTCTCTAAGGTCATGCAGGATTCCTGGATCAACTGGACTGGCTGAACTGGACCAGATCCACTCGACTGGAAAGACTGGACCAGATCAACTAGAATTAATCACCTGGATTAGTAGGATTAGAAATAGTCATTTGATTTTCCATTTGGCAGATTTGGACAACTGAACCTACCTGTCCCAGTGTGAATGAACAGTCTGTTTACTGACCTCAACTCATGGTGAGGTCAGTTTTAATAGAAGGCATTTATCATTTATATGAGACAACATGAGTAATATGACTTCCAGCACCTCGACTTCACCTCTATATCTTTCTATCCAACGGCCCCTCAATCTCTCTCTCTCTCTCTCTCTCTCTCTCTCTCTCTCTCTCTCTCTCTCTCTCTCTCTCCCTCTCCTCTCTCTCTCTCTCTCTCTCTCTCTCTCTCTCTCTCTCTCTCTCTCTCTCTCTCTCTCTCTCTCTCTCTCTCTCTCTCTCTCTCTCTCTCTCTCTCTCTCTCTCTCTCTCTCTCAATTTTCCTTTCACACTTAGGTTTTCTTGTTTTCTGTCTGTCTTTCCTAATTTCTCAAAATCTAGCCCCTCGCCTTGTTCTCCTCTTAAAAACTCTGATCTCGTTCTATATAACAAAACACCTTTGTCCCCCCTCCTCTCCTCCCCTTTTCCTCTCCTCTCCTCCACTCTGCTTTCTCCTCATATCCTCTCCACCTTTTCTCCTCACATCCATCCTTGTCTTCCCTTCTTGCATCTCTCCTCCTCCCCTCTCTTTTCCTTCACTTTCTCTTCTCCTCTCGTTCCACCTTCCTCCTCTTCTCCTCATCCACTCTTATCTCCTCTTAGGTCATGGAGGAGGTATTCCAGACTTCGGTCTAGACTGGTGACATATCCTGTTGCTCCCATTCTAATTCTAATAGTCTCCCATCAGCTCTGTCACGGTGGCCCACATCTATACTAGAGGAACCCCTAAGGAGAGAGAAGGGAGCGAAAGAGGGGGAGGGAGGGAGTAGCAAAGAGAGTGGAAAAGGGATGGGGGGAGGTAAAGGGAGAGAAGGACAGATAGATTGTCCTGGTTAATTGTCTGACCTTATCTTTAATGGTGCCCTTGTCATGTCTATAGCAGCAGTAGCATTCATTTGTTCCTGAACTCTCCTCTGTGATAGCCTAAGTTCCTGCCTAGGATTAAAACAGTACACTTGAACTTATTCATTTCATTCCGTGACAGTGTGTAGAGTTTCTCCAGCGGCTGTGGAACAGAGATCAGAAGGAGGTGTGATCCTGCAAGGGTTCACTGATAAGTTACTTTGTCTACTGCTGAATGTGGACTTTTACCCAAGAACAAGAAACATCAATTACGTTATGACAAAGAATCTGAGTCCCATACATTTTGGAGATCAATTTCCACCAAAAAACATGTCATTTTATTTGGGAGGAAGATGAAACTGAAAAGGAAGGTTTCAAGAGTTTGTTGGACAAATATTGACATTGTGTTGCCCGGAGCTTCTTATCAAAAAATCACATTTCATTTTTTGCTTGCTTTGTGGATTGGATGTGAGTGGGGCTAGAAAGCTATAGACTATATCCTATTTCCATCAGTGTGTGTGTGTGTGTGTGTGTGTGTGTGTGTGTGTGTGTGTGTGTGTGTGTGTGTGTGTGTGTGTGTGTGTGTGTGTGTGTGTGTGTGTGTGTGTGTGTGTGTGTGTGTGTGTGTGTGTGTGTGTGTGTGTGTGTGTGTGTGTGTGTGTGTGTGTTGGACTCTGTGTGTATCCATCCATCCTCCAATGACCGGGTGGTCATTCATAATTAAAAGCCCATGATTCAGCTGTCACTCATTAGCCAGATGAGTGTATGATGGTCGTCTGAGCAGGGTCTATTTCAGTGGCCCTGCACTGTAACGACCGATATAGAACGCTAGCTTATTCTCCTTCTGCTCCTCTCCAACGTTCTTTTCTCCTCCTTCCTTTCTGTTGACTGCGTGTATTTCAGGAACAGACGGTGGGCCGTCTGTCCCTGTTTTACTTAAATATATAATTAGGGCTTTAATTTTTTCATGGAAAGAAGAGTGAAGGGTGTAATGAAAGTAGGTTGAAGAAAAGAGAAGGAATGACATTCAGCAGAGGACAGCAAGCAGGAATCTAACCTGCAGTCACTACAATATTGCCTGGATGGTTAGAACGTTACTGGGTGGAGCCACCCTGAAGAGTTGGAGGGACTATAATAGTGTGTCCTACAACAGAGGGTATTAAAATGCCTCTATTTTGCAATCAGGTGTGATCTGATCAGGCGTTACAAGCAATTTCTAAACCGATAATCGACCCCGGAAAACTGATGAGAACCTTGCGAACTCTTGCAGTTTCCCTTTGTTTCCAGCAGAGGTCTCTAGCCACCTGGTCTCCCGCGACGCCGGGTTACTGGAGTAGGCCTACTGAGCCCATTCTGAGTAAGGGACTATCTTTATCGCAGCTGAACAGCGCTGCTGGCGATTTAAAATTGCAACTGAAAACTTAAAATCTTTTCAAATCAAAGTTTGGGCAGGACTAGTTTGGTGATAGTAGAAATGTCCCCAATCAATATGCTTAACTACTGTATTGAGCATTTATTTAAGGAACACTTAAAACGTTCCTCTGAATTCATTGTTTATATTCGTTATTGCCATATCGATATGTCAAATACTGCACTGGTTCCGATTAATACGCCCATAATGTAACTCCGCCCTCTAGTGGCAATGAGAGATTTACACTTATGTTCTCTTCAATTCGGTAGCCAACTAACAAAATAATAAAAAAATGAATAGGCCTACAAGTGAAACAGGTTTATAACATGCACGTGTATTATACATTCAAAAGTCATTTCAAAATCAGCATTATGTAAAAAAAACTTTTATTGTGCGAGACTTGACCGAAATTCTTACCAATGTCTAATGTGGTTCAATATTTTTATGTTTATTACTGCTGATTGAAACGTGGATTTTTGATAGATGAATCACATGTCCTCTCTCTCCTCTGAACTTGGCTGGTGATCGATCGGCGACCGACTTCCTTTCCAGGAGCGACACCTTGTGGCCGACCTCCATGTTACTCCTGGACTATGAGGGGCAGCAAATTCACATATGTGCCAAAGGTCAATACGATGACAAAAACGTGAACACATTTAACCGACAAAACTTTTTTTTATAGAAATCACACTTAAAGTGTGGTTAAAAAAAAAAGTGATTAATCTCAATGATGACATTGAGCCCGGTCCTTGACCATAATTTATTCCTCTTTAAAGCTTATCAAAACCTCATGTGGGCCTACAATGGCTGTTATCCGACACATGGCTATAAGTAGACTATCCCCTGCTTCCCAGAATACAATGCAATATCATATTACAACCATAGATCTCATTCAATACGGCAGGGCCGTGTACGGGGGCATGTGGCAGGGATCTCTTCCACCGCAGAGCTACGGGGGGGGAGCTGAGAGTGGAATGGGTAACACCGCTGCCCTAATGTCCCTCCTTACCGGACAGACCCAGTATGGGGCACTGGGCTGGAACGTGGAGTGGAGGCAAAACCGAGGTCCTCTCGATAATGATCTAATAATATACTATAATTTATGAAAGAAGCAGAACTATTGGGTCACCGAACACAGAGGTCGCTCCGAGGTGGACCACCCACACACATACACTCGAGTCGAGTCGACGTGGCACAACGCACGGGGAAACTTTGAATAACTTTTCATGTTAAGATTTGAAACACTTAAAACACATTCAACGGCAGACTATGCCTACATCGTTACCTAATCATTAGATATTTTTTAAAGGGAAAAACAATTGTTGCGCTTTTAGAATTATTGCTACACCCAAGCATCTACAATATAATCAATGCACATTTCTTTGAAGATAACCTAATATTATTACAATAAAAATGTTTTAAATTTCAAAAGTAACTTATAAAAATGTGAGCTTCGGTATAACTTACGTTGTGAAACAATAGCGACCGTCCAGTTGGCTGAACTAGAGGAGATGGAAAGAAGAGGAGAGAGTGGTACTCGATCTTTCAATCCAAGTTGCCAGGTTAGGGCGACATCCTCCGCTCTAAAGGCTGTATCATCCCGTGCATTCAGATCGATACAAAAGCATCTCTCAAATGAATACATTTCCGAATTAATTCTCAACAATCGTTTGATTCACGTTAGCTCTTTCTTTGGTGATCGAAGTTGATTAATTAAGTAGGCCTATATAAATATCCCTGTCCAGACATGAACAGTTCGATTTATTTATAACTGGTTTACAAACTGTACATTCAAATTAAGCTAAATACAAAAATGTTAATAGGTGAATGTGTTAAGAGAAAACCTAAATTGAAAAAAATCCAACAACATTGTTGAATAAAACGAACGCGTGGCCTTCGAGGTAAATTAGAATACGTATATCTGATGGATCTGGCAACCTGCGGTCTTCCAGAGTCACGTGGTAGAAATGGCGGATGAAGTCGAACCTGTGAGTCTTTGCACGTTTACACACTTTATATCGCAAACATTTTACCGCATATTGTAAATGAATATTTCTCAATTAACCTACTCTCAATATCAACTAAATTGAGGCACACTGATCGGTTGGACTATTTCCCATTTGAAGTCTTCTAACGCGAATAACAGGACTTACTCAGTTAGCATCATGTAGCAACCGATGTAGCATAGTGACACCAATCGTGGTTCGTTTTGTTGTGGTCCTTCTTAGCATTATGCAAAGGCAAACTTTATCAATGTTAATAACTTGTCTAAATGCATGTATACCGCGCCAAGCATTAGGGAGAGGGGGACTATGATATGTATTTTTTAGACTGCTGCTTTGTGTCATTTGTTACTAGCGCTGTGGTTGTTGTGCGTTTCCCTGTAATACTAAAACAGAGCCCAGCATCTGTACACACAATACACGTTCTGTGGTCACACACTCCTCCGCGGTGGGCTAGGGACCGAACTATACTTTTGTTGAACCACATACAATGCCGAGGACGCATGCACTTTCAAACTAAGGTGGTTACAAAAAAACATTTTCATCGCCAGCCGTCCTCCGTGGTAACAGTGACCACATGAGTGAATGAGGCACTAGTAGCTAGTAGCTAGTTTCCACCGCCAAAATCAACTTAAAAACTCGTTATTTGTTATATACTGGCTGAATTTAATACATCAAATAATTATTTCATGTATAATACAAGAGCATACTGTCAATTCTAATAGGAATGTACTTATTTTTTGCTTTAAACCATGTATCTCAATGTGTGCGTGCGTGTGTGTGTGTGTCACAGCAACAGACCACCAACACGGTGGAGGAGCCCCTGGACCTGATCAGGCTCAGTTTGGACGAGAGGATCTACGTCAAGATGAGGAACGATCGGGAGCTCCGCGGCAGATTGC
This sequence comes from Melanogrammus aeglefinus, assembly GCA_900291075.1. Taxonomy (NCBI): domain Eukaryota; kingdom Metazoa; phylum Chordata; class Actinopteri; order Gadiformes; family Gadidae; genus Melanogrammus; species Melanogrammus aeglefinus. The sequence goes on from OLKM01000043.1 coordinate 585,388, forward strand.
ATGTGAGCATGCACAAATATTCACTTTGTTATCGACCAAATGTTTACTCATTAATCCATTGAAGAGCTTAGATCAGGTCCACAAGAACAAGCCCAACCTGTGCATTTTCTGTGAACAAAATAAGTTTTAAGTTTACAATGTTATATAAATTCATACTTTCACACCCAGTGGCTAACTCCCCACACAAATTCCCTGACCACGAGTCCAGTCCGAGCCGGCCCTAGTGTGGTCTAGGCCTGTGCTCCCCCTCTCCTAGCTCAAGTGTGAATGTGTTGTTGTGTTCCAGGCATACGACCAGCACCTGAACATGATCCTGGGTGCTGTGGAGGAGACGGTGACCACGGTGGAGATCGACGAGGAGACGTACGAGGAGCTGTACAAGGTACTAGTCCTGGTTTAGTTCTGGTGAGGGACGTAAAAGGGCTGTACAAAGGACATACAAGATACAGAACGGTGTAGTCTTCCAAGACGGGTTGTATGGATGGGGCAAGTGTGGTTTACTATTTATCCTGCTTATGGTCCCCAATTCTACATTTTTATTTTTACATTTATGGCAATTAGCAGATGATTCTATCCAAATCAACTTACAATAAGTACATTTGTCAGAAGAAAAAGAAACAATATATTGCTGTTGGTACAGTAAGGACATTCATAGAACTAAGTGCAGTCACTAACGACTTTTAGTTTTACATTTCCTGTATACAACAAAGATAGCGAGGTTAAGATGCTAAGTACCATTTTTAAGTGCAAGGAGGTACAATATGCATTCAGTGCCAGGACGTGGAACATGCAATAAGTGCTTAAGAGAGGTGTGGGGGGGGATGCCTCATGCTATGAGGACATCACCAGCTATTAAAAGTGGGAGAGTCCACTCAGATGTATGATCAATGGATATATCAATCTACTGGTTGGTAAGTCCACTGGGATGGTTGGTAGGTTGAGTAGCCCTCTAAAAGCAGTTCCTTCTGAAATGTCCCCTTAGTGTAAAGGAGTGATTACATTGATTTATGTAGCACAATTCACAGACAAAAGGTTTTAGCATATTTACGAGCGTAAAGGAAATAAAACGATAAAAGCAATGTTCTCCTGACTAACATGACCTAGGTTATTGATGTGGTTTTCCTTCCGCTCCCGTTTCCCTGCTGTAGTCCACCAAAAGGAACATCCCCATGCTGTTTGTCAGAGGAGACGGAGTGGTTCTTGTAGCTCCGCCACTCAGGGTGGGCTAACAGCCACTTCCTGGTCGCTTTGAACCAACAGCGGGGGGGTCGGAACCTCGCTGACCTGACCTGTCGAAGACTGTCGAGGGAGGGTTATCTCTACCAAGGGGTTGGGGAGGTAGAAAAACATGTCAACTTGGTTTTGTTGTGTTTTTTAATTTTTTAGGACAGTTTAAATCAATTCTTGCATTCTGAAGAATAGTTATTCTTAATGTGTTTTTTTATTAGTCAGTCATGCCAAATCCTCCAGGTGGATTTGAGAGCAAATTAATTGGCAGTTTCTGCTGAGAAACATCTGTCACGATGAACCAAACGGGGCGCGGAGCGATTTCTCGCTTTTAGTTATCCTCATTTAGGCTTGATAAGCCTTTGTTAGCCTGTAGCAAACAATGTTAAGAGCTTAATTACATGAGGGATTTACTTTGTTAACCAAAACCTACAATGAAGTTCATGATTTCTGGATATTATTTTGGGAGTTATTTCAAGATTAAACAATTTAGTTGGGTAAAAATGTTGATCAAACGTTTTTATGTTATGCTGTCCGTTTTTGACTTCGCACTTGAGTAAACTTAAATGATTTTGAAAAAGAAGTATCTGTTTCCATTTTTTCGTCATCCTTCAAACCAAACCGACCTCCAAAGCCTGGTTACCTTGGTAGCACTTAAACAAATGTTTAAGTTGGCTGCTTTTTTACTGCCAGGTGTGATGTTGATTAGCCCTTACAAGCCCTTTTCTAAATAGATGTGTATGATGGATCGACCTACCAATCTACCCATAGAATGCACCAACCTTAAATCTCCCTCTGACCTCTGCTAGAGCACCACTAGATGGCAATGTGAACCTTATATTTCAAGCAAGTTCATCGCATACACCGTCTGGTTCAGAGACGAGAGGCTGCTGCCCAAACCCATGTGGTTAATTTGACTGTTTTGCATGAAAGTTAGTGTCGATCACAGCAAGTGAAACCAACCACCAGACTCTGATCCGGATGATACTGAGGCTCTAGCCCAGCATTAATAATGTACAAATTGTGGCACCGGATGTTTGTCACTAGTTAGCATTGTGCTTAGTTAGATGTAAGGCAACTTGCATATAACAATAGGCTCGGTGCAGCTACATGTGTAGGACTAATTCTTTACATGTCTTAATATGTCGTGTCTTATATCAGCAACCCGATTATGCACCTCGCATAGCAGGTGTCGCTCAAACATTTCTCTCAGCCTCGTGGTAAACATGGGTTGTATTTCACACCTCTACATGCACTTGTATTCCACACGAATGCAGCGAGCATGTGGTCTGGCCGGTCGACGGAAGAACCGCTCTCAGCCAATCACGAAGTTCTGGTGCTACTGCATTACGTCACATTTAATGCACACCTGTCACCCTCTTCTAGGAGATGTGAATATGAGGTCGTTCACACCTCCCTCTGAGACTCTGTTATCGCAGTGGATTCAGCTGTTCCAATTCCTCCAGTTGGACAGCTCAGGGCTGCACAACAGTCGTGTTTTGCTGATCAGCTCCCAGTGTCCATCCAGCAGAATACTAGATACGATTACCAATGATGCTTACGTGGGGTGCTAATAGACGCTTGGGGGGAAAAAATGATCAATAGGTGTGCTCCATAAATTGGATGATATATTGACAACTTAGAGTGGTGATCTTGAAGATCTTCCCGTCATCCTCTTTAGCGGCACCTGATGGCGTAAAAAAGCAATACGCCGCAACAAACAAGTGAATTGAAGAGCGAGTTTATTAGCTCCAAAATTACCCAGAGATTATAGTCATCAGAACTACATTCCAAGGGACTTAAAGGTTCCTTCAGTCCATTGCAAGTTTTCCACCGCGGTGTATAGATCAAATCAGGCAAATTCAGGTCATTTTACATGGGAAGTCCTACCCCTCGATCAGGGACTTGGCGTAACGTTCCTGCACTGGAAACCCGGCTATATATACACAAATATTCCGCATTGGCCTTTGGATCAGATTTGTTTTTAATCAAGGGTTGAGGATATTTGTGTATGCATTTATCATTTATAATATGATTTCATGTTATAGAAATGATTTGTTTAGAAATTATTATTGGGCTTTTTTCCGCAGATCCCACCATTTATTTGGATTTGCATACAGGTCAGGCTTGTCTAATTGTGCGTTTGATGTTGGTCAATTGTCAGGAGAACGACATCCGCAGTTTTGCTTCGATCTTTCGGATAAAAAAGTACATTTTGTGATGTGTATGCACACTGACTACTCTGCTGCTAAAACTACCAATCAGCAGAGTATGAACTTCTGTCCTTGTTTGCACCTTTATCTTGCACCTGTCTGCGTGTTTTTGCATAATTCCATGCATTTGTGTATGCTTTTATTACACATATCCATACCCAAACCATTACACACAGCCGACAAAGGTATTGAGTGCATTTTGTGCTTTCCAAACAATGATTAACAAGAAAACTGTATGATTTGTATTGACTCTACGATTACCATCCATGTTGAGCCAATATGGCATGAATGTCGAATCAAGGTCCTCTCACTGTATTGTATCTCCTTAAATTGACGTCTCTAATTATGAATCATAGTATTCAGTATTATATTGTATTGGGTTGTCTGCTGGTGGACACTTGGACAAGCCCAGTACACCTAAAGTGTGTGTGTACTTATTAAAGGCCCCATGGCATGTTACTTTATGGATGCTTATATATAGGTGTTAGTGGGCCCCTAATACAGTACTCTAAGATGTTCAAGAAATTCAGCCATGGTGCAGAATTACAGCCACTACCAGCCAGTCCCACAATGAGCTTTCCACCAACATGCCATTTTTAAAGGGGACATATTATACCACCAGGTGTGAGTGTGATTAGCCTTACAAGCCGTTTGGAAAATCTGCCCCATATGACATCACTAGTGGGCGTGTCCACCTAGATCTGTGCTGGATAGATGGGCAACATTTACTTCCGTCCACTGGGTAGGCTGGTAGACCGATCTTTCCAGCACAGATCTAGGTGTACACGCCCACTAGTGATGTCATATGGGGCAGATTTTGGTAAGGCTAATCACAGTCACACCTGGTGGTATAATATGTCTCCTTTAAGAGGCGCGTCAAGGTGGAGGGTGGGGGTGTGGCCCTGAGCAGCTTGCAGCCACTGTACCGTGCGCTCGTGTTTACATTATATGTATCACAAGGGCGAGGTGAACACACCATTTGTCCTTGTTCTGCAAATATTCTAGAACACTCTGAGTGTTGCCCGCGATTGTCCATTGCCTCGGCAGCGGGCAGCACGGAGGCACCACCTCCCCGCGGCGGTGGTGCCTCAGCAGCCATTGCCAAGGCACCACTGCCTGCTCAACCATTGCTGAGATAACCCTCCACTTTCACATCAATCTGAAGTAGACTGAACCACGACATGGAGGATCTGCCGCTGCAGCGGGGAAGCTGCCGCTACCTCGCGGCAGCAGGGCTCCAGTGGGAGACGATCGCGTGCAACAATCCCTTTCTACTCCATGTATCCTGGATATAGCAGGATATAGTGCTTGTTTTACACCTAACGCCATTTCTAGCTACTGGTGGACCATAGGCAGGCTAGGGGAACTCACATTAATGTTAGAAAATGTTAAAAATGTTCATGCCATAGGACCTTTAATGTGTCGGTTTTGTGTGGATGTGTTTGTGTGTGCACGTGTATTTTCCTGCCTGTGTATATAAATGTGCCTGCTTACGTAACATGTATGTTCATTCAGCCGATGGATATAGTGTAACAGGTCAGAGAGCGCGCGGAGACCAAAGTTTGTCGTCACCCACTGGGAGCTTGTTTATTCCAAACAAAAGTTAAACAGAACAGAGGCTTGAAACTACAAATCAACACAGTGCGGGAGAGTCCTCGCGTCCAGCGTTCTCTCTGCTCCCGGTTCTCCTACTACAAACAACGCAAGCAGGCACATAAATACACAATCCCTGATTGGACCTGATCGCGGGCACCTGCTCGCAATCAGGTCCACTCCCCCCAGCCGATCCGGTGTGTTCCCAACCTGCCCATACTCCCCCTGCAGTCCAGCCGGTGCACGTCCCCCCCCCCACAATGTGACTCACAGGGACTCGTGGTTGTGACCGTGTGTATGTATGCGACCGCATTAATACTGCACCTGCTCACCTGTCTGTGCATGAAGCTGTGTGTATGGCTCTGTGTTATAGGCCTGTATGCATGAGTCTGTATTTGTATAGGTTATGACTTGGTTTATGTCTGTAATCTGATATCTACGGTATATGGGCGGTTCTGTACATGTGTGTATGAATATGTATTGTCTGTCTTTCTTAGCAGGCTTTGCCTGCAGGCCACCGTCAACATCAGAAACATGAATGGAATGTGTGTGTATTTGTTTTTATCTCACACACGCACATATGTGAATCTGCAGGCTCCAGGACAGTTGAAATGAAAAGGCGTAGCCAAGCGAGGCAGGATATGAGTGTGGACTCCACACAAGAGGGGCGCCGCATCGTTCTTCTTTAGGATGAGCGACATCAGGATATTGCCGTAGCAGGGGTCCTCGTAATATTCTTAGCATTTGTGATGTCATTCGTACCCGAAGCAGACCCGTCGTCCTCCAATCATAGTGCTGTTGTTTAAGAGGAAATGAGGCGCGCTGAGATGTCAGTCGTACGTCTTTCATCAGATGGATGATGCTGCTCTCTGCTCTTCAGCTCTGGTTGGGCGGATATTAGGACCACCCGCCTGTTTTACAGGACATCCTGCGAGCCTGCAATTGCGATCTGAGTTAGATTGCCATGTTAGCTTTCACTTACAAGGGGTTTGATGGTAATGTAACAGAGAAGGGAAGTTACATCACACCGGTTGCACCGTGTGAGAACTAATAGACCACCAGTGACAGCGACTCCTAAATGGGCTCTTCTACCCTAGCGTTCTACACGGTGTGACCTCAACTTCAGATTCCCAATTGTTGTGAACCACAGTTAAAAAAACTGAATAAATGACTATACAGTTTCTCTAAATATAATTACTCTAACGATTACTTTGCTTGCTTTGCACAAGGACCCCCCCACGCACACACACACTTCCACCAGAACAAAAATAATCTCCTGAAACAGACGGTTGAGTTGCTTACCCTAATGAAGCAAAGTAAAAATAACACATAGAAAATTCCGTTGAATCCTGCACTGCCCCAAACATGTCTGAAGAGCATACCGTTGACCCCCCAGCTGTGACCCCGGGCAGGGGGACGTTGCTCCCATTGTCTCCCAGGAATGAGCATCACAAGGTGGGTCCTCCACCTACCCCACCCCATCCAACCATCCCCTTTAAAGCTTTGTGACATGATTACTGATGGGTGAGCAATCCCCGTGTGGAAAACATGTTTTTTTGGGAAGTGGAGGGAAGCGACGATTGGTCATGCGGAGATGCGACAGGGAGATGTAGCGTGGCGTGACATGGGCTCACTTTGGTTGAATGAACACAAGGCTGCCACTGCATTCTGGAATCCTGTGCAGCAGTGTATGCTGGGAGACCGTAGGGCATTGCAGTGATCTAGGATGAGGGCTAGCCAGTAGAGTGTTGCTGTAGTCCAAGGTTAGGGTTAACGAGAGGGGTGTGGCAGTAGTCCATGGTTAGGGCTAGCGAGTAGAGCTTTGCAGTCGTCCAGGGTTAGGGTAAGCCAGTAGAGCGTTGGCAGTAGTCCAAGCTTAGGGTTAGTGAGTGAGTGTTGCAGTAGTCCAGGGTTAGGGTTAGCCAGTAGAGAGTTGCATAGTCCAAGGTTAGGGTTAGCTTGTAGAGCATTGCAGTTCTCCAAGGTTTGGGTTAGCGAGATGA
>OLKM01000043.1:597423-604723 GCA_900291075.1 Melanogrammus aeglefinus
GCAAGTCGTTGGACGCAAGGTGAGAATATAGCCAGCCAACAGACGAGATTTCGGCTCTTAAAACTCATCAAACATGTATTTAGGTTAAGAAATTACGAAAGCCGTTGTGTTTTGGATTTATTACATTAAAGAAAGCTGTGATCTCATCGGCTCCGCTTCCAGGGGTTGGGCTTCAATACTCCATTGGAAAACTTTGGCAACACCTACACTGAAGGCTCACCATGTGTTTTTCACCATGGACAGAACGATCTACCACAGACTGTGCCTGCAATAGAAATTTAAAAACAAAACGGCATTGTCAAAAAGTGATCCAGGGAAAATAATCCTACCTCTGCCTCTTTCTCTACAATGCAAAATATCCCATGACTTCTTTAGATACAGTTAGAAGACAATCTGAACCCCTTGCTGCCCCCCTAGACCCCTGCTGATCAAGAGTTAGAGAGACCCCAGCACGTTTAAGGGCTCAGAGACAGGTCCCTACACTCTTGGCTACGCCAAACACTACATACTGGGCGACTCTGGTATATATTTGTTAACCCATTTCTAAAGTGCTGCAGTTTGGTGACACACTCAAACAGACACAAACTCTCCATAGGTTACCAGTAAATATAGAAAAAGTGTAGAAAAAGAACAAATGAAAAGGCGAATTGTACATCCATTAGCGTTTTATTAAGCTAATAAGCTAATTCAATATAGCATGAGCTTATTACTGATGATGTCATACAGCTCTATGGACCATAGCAACGTTTTTCCAAGTTTCTTTATGAATATTCACAGGCGGATCCACCCCGAAAGAATGATGCAAGCTCCCCTCCGCCCAAGATAAGATAGTGGTCATCTCATCATGTGCCTTATAGCTCTGATTGGAACTGGTATGTGATTTGATAAAGACACAGATTCGTCTTCCAAATGCAAGACGTAGTTCTAGATTCAAGTAATGGCTGTCTGTCTAGTGTCTAAGTTTGCCATGCTCAAAAAGAAAGAATATAAGTATGCATTAATTTATAAAATGATATTTAATAAATTAAGAGAAATCAAACCTTGAAGGGGATTATCTTATCACATGTGGTTTAAAATTGTTATCTTCTTCTTATTCTGCCTACTGTCCTGTGCGTACTTTTGTTTGACTTTTTTGCTATCTTACCTTAACTAATCCTAGAAGAGAAGGGACGATAATATTATATTCAGATAGGACTTAGTTCTTCGTGGACGCCCAAAGAGAGGTTCAGGCAGAAAGGCTTCCTGTGTGCTCGCTGAACCAACGAGGCCTCTACGTGGACGTCCCCAGATAGCGTCACCACCATTCCATTAGTTTGACCTGAGGATTGGACCGTTTGCCCTCAACCTGGTATCCTGTTCCTCTCACGAGTGAAACATCAGAAGCGCTGCTGCCATGGGAACCGCTGATGTCCCAGAGAGGGGTCGGTTCCGCATTCCGTAGGTCTGGGTCCACATTCTGGCTCTGTTGGAGAGGGTCATGTGACTCCCCCTCTGTCTCTATCTCTTAGTCGCTGTCCATGACTCTCTCAATCTGGCTCTCTTCATCTATCTCTCCTTGGCTCGCTCTCTGTCTCTCTCTCTCTCTGTTGCTCCCTCTCTCATGCATTCAGTAACGTGTGTTTGTGTGTGCACGCATGAAAGAGATACTGGTGTGTGTGTGTGTGTGTGTGTGTGTGTGTGTGTGTGTGTGTGTGTGTGTGTGTGTGTGTGTGTGTGTGTGTGTGTGTGTGTGTGTGTGTGTGTGTGTGTGTGTGTGTGTGTGTGTGTGTGTGTGTGTGTGTGTGTGTGTGTGTGTGTTTTTTTGTGTGTGTTGTGTGTGTGTGTGTGTGTGTGTGTGTGTGTGTGTGTGTGTGTGTGTGTGTGTGTGTGTGTGTGCGCGCATGCATGAGAAAGATAGTGATTGTGGTGTGTGTGTGTGTGTGTGTGTGTGTGTGTGTGTGTGTGTGTGTGTGTGTGTGTGTGTGTGTGTGTGTGTGTGTGTGTTAGACAGACTGTGTGAGTGAGAGTATACACTTTCAATTAGTCTGTACATTTACACTTTTTGTAAACAAGTAAACACACAAGCAAATTAAATGAAGTTGAATAAAAGTAGAGTTAAATAACTATTAATTAAAGTTTATTTTCTTGTACAGGGAAGAATTAAGTGAATAGAGAGATGGCAGTTATCTGCTGATATACAAAGTAAAAAACAAACAAAGTAAAATCGATTCATTCAATTTAATTTAATTCAATTTTATTTTATGTAAATAGCCCTTAATCACAGGTACAGTCTCAAAGGGCTTAACAGGCCAAATATTATGAAACCCCCTGGCCCTGACCCAAGCCCCCACAAGGGAGAGAAAAAACTCCCTTAAATCAGCAAGGAAGAAATCTTTAGAAAAAAAAAGGCCCAAAGTGATGTTGTGAACAATTCTGGCTGGCGTGTGCAATCTATATATTATATGCTTTTGAAACAAGTTACAAGACAAATTATATTGGTAGCTTCAAATGGAGCTGGGAGAGAAGGTTACAATAGTTTGTTTGCTTTCTCACTAAAAAACGGATTAAATATGAGGCATGTATTCTTAAATTGTTGTCGAGCATGATTCCCTGGGGCGAAGGAGTTGTGGATGCTTTAAGTATACAGGCATATTTGACATACATTTGATTTACAGCAACCAACACTGTGTAGGGAAAACTGACTTTAACAACTGTTTCCTCTTTTATAAGTACAACTTGCTTCCTCTTCTGGCTCCAGAAAGACTTCTTTCGGCGCCTGATTGTTTTGGAGACTAGATTACGTTTTAGGTAAAAATTATCTTGGATTCTAGATTAGTTTGGAGCGCTAGCCTAGTTTGGAGCACAAGATTATTTTTGATCAGAATATCACTTAACGTTTAAAGTTGGAATGCTAAAAGCTGATTGGACCAGGAATACATACAATAATTAAGTCACTGGTTGTTGCTATGTGGAATAGACCCACTCTCAATGGCCTTCCGCTTCACCCAAGGTCGTTGTGACCTGCTCTTGGTCGAAATGTGGCTAAAACAAACGCTTATACCACATGGAAATTATATTTATATTCTACGATGGTCAGCAGGATTTCTTTATGTGCGGGTGTTTTGTAGTCTGTATGTGTATGTGTGGGGTGGGGTCAAACATGCATGCATTATATGTTCATAAGTTATAGTCATAATGACTTGACAATTCATTGTTGTTGTCAAAGAGCTGCAATGCATTCCAACATGTGATTGTTATTCAGATGAATAACCGCCTTGAGACATCCTTCACAATGCCTCAATGTCATCTCAGCTCATGTTTATCGTCACGTGTACATCAATAGAAAATACATCACTCACGAATAGCAGGAATGTGTGTATGTATGGATATGTGTTTGCATGATAACTAGAGTGCAGCACAGCACATGCTAACGTCACATGTATGTGTATGTTGTGTGCGTCATGTGTGGAGTTCAAATGTCTATAGGGATTCCGATGTGTGTGAGAGCGAGTGTATCTGAATCCATGTGTGATTGTGCATGCTTGTGTCTTTGTTTGTGTCTGCAACTGTAACTGTAATCAGCTGCTGTGTCATCCTCGCTGGTCACATGATTATGGAGGTCAGGGAGTGTGTGTGTGTGTGTGTGTGTGTGTGTGTGTGTGTGTGTGTGTGTGTGTGTGTGTGTGTGTGTGTGTGTGTGTGTGTGTGTGTGTGTGTGTGTGTGTGTGTGTGTGTGTGTGTGTGTGTGTGTGTGTGTGTGTGCGTGTGTGCGTGCGTGCGCACGCAGGCGGGCGGATGGGTGGGTGTTTGCTTGTGTGCATGTGGGTGTCAACAACAGTAAGTTTTAATTTGCTCAAGAGATATTTTATGTGGTTGGCCATGAAGTGTTGCTTGAGCAAGAGATACTTTATGTTGTTGGTATATCTTGCTCAAGATTCAAAGGACTTCATTGCCATCATTCTTCATCTTCATCCGTCTCTACCTTCTTCTCCCTCACACACTGTTTGACTTACAGTGGCCTGCAGGCATTGGCATCAGAGATGGAGGTTATCTGCTGTTGAATAGCTCTTGCATGCACCCTAAAGGCCACAATATACTTAAAGTGATAGTCAAAAGAATCAAAATGCCAAATAAACATTACATTTCCAGGGGGATATATTAAAATGTTGAAATAAAGTAAAGTAATACACATTAACTAGAAATGCAATCCCTGAAGGTATTATGGTGTGAATGCTGAAGCCGAAATGCTCCGCTACACTGCTGTAGCTGAATGTTGAATCCTTCCACTGAATCGAGGAAATCTGCCGAACATTTTGAATGTAGAATAAAGTCTGTAGAATGAAGTATGAATGAGTTGAAGGGTTTTGAAGTCATACTACTATCGTCAGCTGAAGGTTGAATCATTATGAATAATATGAATACAGAAAATAATAGCATAATGCTAGTAACGGAGATTAACGTTTTAATGTTTGAATGATGTTTATACGTTGAAGTATGTTGAAGGTGGCACTTATTTACTTTTTATATTTATTTTAGGAGTCGCACACCAAATATGTAGCATTTCTTAGATTTTAATGCTTTCAGCATTCACACCAATAACTATGTAGCATTTCTAAGTTGTGAACGCTTTCAGCATTCACAACAATAAACTCAGTCCTCAAGATAGTAAGGTTTGTTGGGGCATGTTCTGAATTCCCCCCCCCCCCCCCCCCTCCCCTGAAGTTTTGTATTGTTTTCACTTCCTCAAAGTCTGAAACATTGTTGCCTTACTCAGCTGCACCATGCCTAATGTGCGTGCCTGGCCCTGTGAGTGTACGGTGATTGGTCACCCACTTGTTCTTATGTGTCCCTCACTTCCGTTTGCCATCAGATTCGTGTTTGCATCCAGCCATCGGTCCATTGAGCTGCTTCGTACGGCCCTTAATCGCCCGACTCTTTTCAAGACAAATCTGCCGCATCACAACTCAAGCAACACCCTGATTGACCCGCCCCAGGGCTCTTGTTGTACAATGAAGGTGTCACAACAAGAGAGTCTGGACATGGAGGGTACCCGCTTGGCTACGTAGCCGGTAGGGTGAATAAAAAAAAGGCCAGGATATACTTAAAACCAAGGTCGGAATCTCAGTGTTCTTATAGGCTGTGAAATGCTGTTGAACAAGCAATTTAGACAGGGAGCAATGAAGTCACTTGGTTTTATGATGCGCGACTCGTCGTTCACGTGGAACTAGTGGGAGATAGCAAATGGTAGGCCTGCAGGCACTTCATCTTCATTCTAAACAGAAATAACACATGCTAAACAGAAATGTCAAATGCTAAAACAAGTGCCGCAGAGGCTGGCACGTGTTTGGTTTCAAAGGGCAAAACAATTAAATCCCACCAGCCTTGCCCTTCTGCCCTCTCACTGGCCATCTTTAATCTCACTTCAAGCTTTTTATTGAAATGATAATTTTCAACACCGACCATGAACTCAACATGGTCTTCGTGTAACATGGTCCCGAAGACCGTGTGGGGAAGTCATCTGTGATATCCGACTCCAATTCCTCAGACATATTACAGAGGAGGTTGGATCATTGAAGCCATGGGTTCGGGGTTTGGGTTCTCAGTTGGTGCAATTTGGAAAGAGTACGTGAATGGTCTAATGAAAAAGAGTATATAATGCAGACCTCTGTTCTCCGTTTATGTTCAGTTGAGATGAAGTTGGAGTGGGTTTGAGGGTGAAGAATCTCCTGAGCATTAATGGAGGATGTCACAAACTCTAGGGTACCCCCCTTGCCTTGGCACATGTAGGATTTGAGTTTGTGAAGTACAGTAGGCTTCTCTGTTTGTTAGGAACGCCGTTAGGATTGAATTATATGCAACCACTCGCAATGAATACACCAGAGATGAGCAGGAACGAGAGCTGTGCATGAACACCGCATGCTGGTGCACAATTGTACTGTTAAATGCATGGATCATCCCGATTGGTGGAGAGGCCTGCAATGACAGCATGGTAATAGAACCCAGGCATAGATCGGGGACAGAGTCCCGTCACCGTCCTGTGGTACTGTGGTTTTACGTAGGCTCAGAGGATGAGCACTCTCTATTGGCCAACCCCAACACCTCTTCCAGCATTACCTGTTCTCCCATCCAAGGGCAGACTAGGACCAGCCCTGCTTACCTCCCGGAGAAGCCCGCATTTCTAGGCAGGTAGCCATGGTGTTGGTTAAAAAAATTTGCAATCAGCGCCTTAATCATTGTTGGTAACTGTGGTATAGGAGCAGCATGCTAGGAGCAGCATGCTAGTAGCACTGGGCTACTAGAAGTGTGCTAGGAGCAGGGTGCTATGAGCAGCATTCTAGAAGCAGGGTGCTAGAAGTAGGGTGTTAGACTGATGGTAAAGTTGTAGCGTAGCATGATGGACTAGCAGGGACAGCTAGTGAGAGAAGCCGGCTGGTTCAAATCAACCCTCTGATGGTAATCACAGCAGTAGGACAAACCCAAACAAAATTCAAGCAGAACTGAAATACGTGGACTAAAACCAGCAACACCTGTATAATACTAGAAAATGTAACTAATTAAAATTGGTACATATAAAAAGATTTCTAGTTCTATCAAACTAGAAACTCAGTAAAGTGACAAACAGAGATGCCCCAAACAAGCGCAACTGGCTTGGTGCCTAGTTGTACGATTCTGTTTATGATCCTGATTACGATTCCCTGTAAACCCTAGCTCCCTATAGAACAGACCGTATTTTGCATTCCACGCTGTCAGTTCTTGCAAGACCTATTAGCAATGTCCCGTTTATATAAGATTTTACTCCTGCGGGATGAGTCCAATGACAAATCATTGCATGATTATCAAAGCATGAATATTATCCTTAGATGGTCTCTTATTCTACCAGCCCAAATACGTTCCTTGCAAATGGTTTCATGATTCATTGCTGGACTCGGCCCACAAAAACATAACAGTATGAAAATTTGCCTTTGGGTTTGGGTCTTTCTATATTCCGTGTTAAGATTGGGAATTCAACAAGGATGAACTATAATTGTTGGTTTGAATGTTTGGAACGGAACAACGACTGCATGCATTTTTAGTTTTTCACCATAATCTGATCATGGCTCACTAACGTGATATCCGGATGAGAAAAGTTGGTGGGCAATAATTGATTCACATTTTACTGGCATTGTGTGAACATTTGTTGGCAGTTTGCATGGATTTTTATGAATTATTTCCCTTATAGGGTTTATAAAGACTCACCCTTGCACTCAGTAGATCAACACCTCCATTCCTTCATTGAACTGAAGTGTCCCTGCTCATATCATCTTATTACTTTTAGAATGTT
>OLKM01000043.1:604951-664992 GCA_900291075.1 Melanogrammus aeglefinus
GGGGGGGGGGGGAGGGGGGAGAGAGAGAGAGAGAGAGAGAGAGAGAGAGAGAGAGAGGGCACAGGATAAAGAGGTGTCAAAGTGTTGGGGGGGAAATAAGGAGGAGAGGTCAGGGGAATGGAGGGAGGCGAAAGGGAAGAGAGAAATTGGGCAGTCAAGCAGAGTGACTCAACCTTCTGACCATGCAGGAATGTGTTTTTCACTGGGAGTGAGAGAGAGAGAGAGAGCGAGAGAGAATGTGATTATCCGTCAATTGAAGCAAAAGGAAAATTTGGTTTTTCTAAGGAGAAAAGAAATATGTGGGTTAAGCAGTTTAACATGCCAAGCAGGAGTTCACCGGGACAGCTAATACTTCATTAAGGAGCGGCTGATTGGCCCTGTGTCTTGACCCCCCCCCGCCCCAACCCCACCTAAAGGCTTAACGATAAACAGTCTCATTGTTGGGTAGCATGAGGCTCATACCGAGCCCAATGCATGGAAGTTTACACGCTCCCCCGGCAAGACGAAGCCATCTAAATTCACACGGGTAATCGTCGGTTGGAGTTCCCAGCAGGTTGAAATGAGTGGCCCTGACCCCTTGATATGAATACACATATAAACATCTGTAGTGTCAAATATCTTCTCATAGGCAGGGGGCAGGAGCCGAGTTTATCCTCTGGTGGTTTTACACGGGTAATCGTCGGTTGGAGTTCCCAGCAGGTTGAAATGAGTGGCCCTGACCCCTTGATATGAATACACATATAAACATCTTTAGTGTCAAATATCTTCTCATAACCAGGGGGCAGGAGCCGAGTTTATCCTCTGGTGGTTTTAGACTCTAGGTTGCTACCTCGAGGAATTGTGTCTAGAGCTTTTCTAATGAAAACTAAGCTACAGTTTTTATGGAAAATGTGGGGCCCGGGTGCCGACAGGGGGTTTGACTTATGTCTGAGCCCAGAGAAGGTGAATGTAAGTACAACACCCTTTCCATTGTGTCAGGTACATGTTATTAACCGTGTCACATGTTGATGAACGCTCGCCAGTTTTGCACACACACCGCTGGCCTGTCACCTGTAGTCATACATGGAAACTGCTGTTGTCGTGGTAACATGTCTCTCAACTCATTTCAAGATATGCTCATCTCAAGATATGCCTGCCAAACACGACCTGTCTAAGGTCTGTCCTTTGATTCATTTATCCATCCACCCATCTCTGTCTGTCTATCCATCCATCTATCTAGCCACGTCTGTCTGTCTGTCTGTCCAGCCACCCATCTCTGTCTGTTTGTCCATCCATCCATGTCTTGTCGTCTGTGGTGGGCCGTATCTGTTCTCCAGAGCGGTGAGTTTTTTAAGCGGTTAGGGATGGTAGATATGAGAGTGAGGAATCAACCATTGGATGAGGCTGAACTTCAGGACAGATGTATGTCATGTGAAGGGGAGGAATTAATTGACCACATGAGTAGATGATAAAGATTCAATAGACAGTTTTAAATAGCACTTGATGTTGGTGCACTTCTGCACTATAGAGCCTAGCATGCCAGAGTGGTGGGGGGCTAATCTCTTTACACGGCTGGCCCACTGCATGCTTGGTAGGGAGGGATTAGAACCCAGCAGGGCTCAACAGCCCCTCAATCCTGCCCCCACAAACAGCAGGTGGGTGGGGGCCTGAAGTGCATATCAGGTTCAGATCTCTGTGCTTCATCAGATTCCTTCAAGACCCAACCATTTACACTAATATTAAGCCCTAATGCTTAACCATAACCCTAACGTTAAACTTTAACAATAACCAAAACCCTTACCCTTACCCTTAACTCTTATCTATAACCGTTAAAGGTTCTTGAACACTGCCCCAACAAACACCAATAACATCTACTGATTTGTCCTGTTTTCCACCAAATACCTGTTTGTGAATGCACTAATGCTGGCATATGCTTATCTAAAGTATCAATTTTCAGAGTCAACTCTAAGTAAGTCTGCTTTTAATAGATTTGATGCATCAACACTACTGTGAATATCTCTCTCTGATTAACTTTATCTCTGCCCCCCCCCTTCTCAGTTTGCTTCGTTCACTTCAGCCTCTCTCTCTCTCTCTCTCTCTCTCTCTCTCTCTCTCTCTCTCTCTCTCGCTTTCTGAATCTCTCGTTCATTCAGTCTCTCTCTCGCTCACTCTCTCTCTGTCTGTCTGTCTGTCTGTCTGTCTCTCTCTCTCTCTCTCTCTCTCTCTCTCTCTCTCTCTCTCTCTCTCTCTCTCTCTCTCTCTCTCTCTCTCTCTCTCTCTCTCTCTCTCTCTCTCTCTCTCTCTCTCTCTCTCTCTCCCTCTCTTTCTCTCTCTTTCTCTCTTTAGGGCTCTGTGTTTCTGATGTTCTTTCAGGAAGTTCAGATTGAGCAACAAGTGACATTTCCTGTCATGTGATGTCCCCTTGGGACATACACTAGTTTGTCCACAGGGCCAGCTTCTCATTCAGCACTCAAAACAATAGTTGATTTGGATAAGGTTAAGGTTATGGTTTTAGTTTCAAGAAATTAAAATCTTTTTTCACAACATAACCATCGAATGAGCAAACACAAGTACGCTCTAATCTGAGAAAGTTTGAATCCAGCAATCCTATGAATCCAATGCATTTTATTATTATAATTGTTATGTAATGTGCACCTGGGGAGTTTCTGCTGGGCTACACACTGTAGAGGCACACCTGGTCAGGAGCAGCCGGCCAGTAATGGTCAGCGTTTTTCATATCAGACAGGATGGGATTATTTGCTTGAGATTCAGACCATCATTTGGATGATGCAAAGCTGTGCTGATTTGTATCCTTAGAGCTGTGAAGGTAAAAGTACCCACATTCATTATTCAAGTTCAAGTTCAGATACTTTTGTAAAAAATACTATTGTAAAAGAAGAAGTAGTGAATCAACTTCTTTACTTAAGTGAAAGTGGACAATCACAGGCTTTGAAACATACATACAAGTAAGAATTAATCCTCTGACATTTCTACTGCTTATGTGCAAACCTAACTAGACCTCATGTCATGTTGATATCATTTGAAGACTTTTAAAGTTAAAACGTTTCCAATAAAATAAACAACATACTGAATAATGAACATTAACTTCGCTCCAATGTGAAAATCGGTTTTCAATGTCAGCAACAGAACTCAAAACATTATGATCACAACGAGAACACACAAGAATTTTTCTAAGAGCTGACAACTTCAAAATGTCTCTTAAATAAGGCAATGGATGGGAAATGTCTTGTTTCTGCCTCTCTATGGGAGACCCGCCCCCAAGTGACTCTAGCCTCCCTCCTCCCAAGGGACCAGAACATAAATAATGTACCTCAGCTTAAATTATTTTCCAATAACGAGACAGCAGTATTCCAAGCGATTAGTATTGTAATATTTTTCTTTCACTTTGAAAAAGTTTCACACATTCAGCTGAAGCCAAGAACACAGGATTAAGTTTTAGCATAATTTATAAACAACTCCTTCCTTTACTACTTTAAACCAGAAAAAAGATTATATGCTATTATACTATTAGTCATCACTATTCATTCTAACTATCGAGTCTGTTAAATCAAGCTTTTATCCAAAGTGTATCAGAGAATGGTCGTTAAGTAGTAGGGGGCATCTTGCTCAAGGATGGTTCGGACTGCGGACATTGGGGATTGAACCCGGAACCTTTCAGCTGGGAATAGAACCTCTAATCACAGGACTATCTCACCCCCTCATTATTGTTAATAGCAGCTGGCCTGCACTTAAAGCACAGCTTTCATGATATCAAAATGGCTGCTTTGCATCTAAAACAGAGTGTAATCCTCTGTAAACCATTTGGAGTCAAATTCTCCTCAGGGGTCTCGCTCACCGACTGATCCTGGGGGCAGTTTTACGATCACCTGTTCTTGGCCATCTCTAGTTAAGTGATCTATTTCTCAATCGTCTCCTGTTCTGTCAACTATTGTTTGTTTATCCTGTGTTAAGTCAATTACTAGTAAATTATCATGCCAAGGTAAAGGGGGATAGTGCAAGATTGAGACCGAATTAGGAACTCCAAATTCCAAACATTGGATTGAGTTGTCTATGCCTGAACACGTGTGCAAACAAGCTGAGCGTGACAATATAGCAAAGAGCGCAATTATTCTATTTCAACCAAAACAAATGACGATGAGTTCAACATGGTAAATTGATCTGCTAATGTGCACATTTGAAATGTATTTATTGTTTGTGATTATAACCCAGCTCATGTGGCACCTGTTTGGAAATCCTTCAGTGCTCTAAACTGTCTCAATCTTTCAGATATAGCTATAATATCTTCAATCTCAGGTGATCTGGAAAGTTTGCTCCTCCCCATGGCTGCAGCACGCTGTGTTTTTGTGCAAATTGGTTTTAAACCTGGCAACCCGGGCCGCGGTAATAACTGATAAGTCACACCCACTTTAAGAGGTCATGCTAGTTCACGTCTGACTGTTTGCAGCCGATAAAACTTGTCATGTTATCAGTGCTGTGCCATATCCTGCCTTTCACTCTATGCCTCTACCTCAAGTTGTGCTGTAATTTCACAATGAAACACCTATGGCCCGGTTGATCTCATGGTGCTACAGTGGTTAATGTTATGGTGTTACGGTGTTGCTCTCATGGTGTTACGGTGGTTGATATTATGGTGTTACGCTGTTGCTCTCATGGTGTTTCGATGGTTGATGTTATGGGGTTACGGTGTTGCTCTCGTGGTGTTACGGTGGTTGATGTTATGGGGTTACGGTGTTGCTCTCGTGGTGTTACGGTGGTTGATGTTATGGTGTTAAGGTGTTGCTTTCATGGTGTTACGGGGGTTAATGTTATGGTGTTATGGTGTTGCTCTCATGGTGTTACGGTGGTTGATGTTATGGTGTTACGCTGTTGCTCTCATTACGATGGTTGATGTTATGGGGTTACGCTGTTGCTCTCATGTTGTTACGGTGGTTGATGTTATGGTGTTACTGTGTGGCAGGTAAAAAGGTCAGAGGGCTAATTTTTTACTTTTATAGTAATATAGTTTATATAGTTATAGTTTATTGAGTATTTCAGAGCCTGTACTTTTCCACTTTCCCTTAAGTAAAGAAGTCTAATCAATCCTCCCATCTGGGATCAATAAAGTACTATATCTTATCATATCTTATTTCTTAGAAGATTAGATAGTACTTAAAGGGCCCCTATTTTACCACCCGGTGTGAGTGTGATTGGCCATTTTAAGTCATTCAAAAATCTTCCATGCCCTGTGACATAGTCACATCACAAGTGGAGGACAGTCCCCCTTGACATGTCACTTTGTTATGGCGGAGGGCAGATTTTGAAATGACTTGTCACACCTGGTGGTAAAATAGGGGCACTTTAATTAATCCCAGATAAGAAATTTGCGATTCAGGAAATTTTGTAGTTAGTTATATTATTGTTAGGTCCCCTCTTCCCACTCGGAGCACCAGGGTTGGGTTTAGGGTTCAGCTCCATATGAAGCAGAAATTCCAGTTCAGTCCACTAATATAAATATTAAAAACAAACCGAGGGGCCCCTAGCATAGATCTCTTGTCCATCATACCCACCCTCCACTCTACGTGGTAATCCACTTTCTATTGCAAAACAGGTTGGGACTTTTTGAAGTCATGCTGGTTTATTTCTATAAAAACAGACTGGCTGCAGATGATAAAAACCTGTTTTGTTATCAGTGGTCTGTCATATCCTGCCTCTGGATTGGTGCCACTTATGGCCCTGTTGCTCTTATGGTGTTACGCTGCTTTTTTCATGGTGTTACTCTGATGCTATAGTGTTACTGTGTTGCTGAAATGGTGTTAAAGTGTTACTCGGTTGCTGTTATAGTGTAACTCTGTTGCTGTTATAGTGTTACTGTGTTGTTATTACACTGTTACTGTGTTGCCTGTAATGGTTTTACTCTGTTGTTGTCAATGGCGGCTCTACACGGTGGCCCCCCCGTGCTGACCAAATAAAACAATTATGATGAACCATTTACTGATTTTACGGAACTTATGCGACACATCGTTCTACACAGGTAAATAGAGGGGCCGCACCCAGACAACGTGCTGCTGCTGCTTGGTCAATGAGAGCTCAGCGACTCTTGGAGAAGGGAGCCACGATTTCTCCTGTTGCAAGAGTCGAAGCTAAGCAAAATGATTTCATTTCGTAAGTGACTTGTTGTTCTTGCACATCACCGTGTTACTGTAGTTCCTCACGCTGATGATGAAATTAAGTTTGCAAATATCTGGTCTCGATATATTTAGAAACTTAATCATATCTAAGCAAAGTCATCGAGGCAGAAGCGAGTATCCAAATGTCGGTAGCCTTGCTAGGTCTAGGATAAAAAAAATTGTGATGTTGACCACATATTTTCATCCACTTTTGGCTGCTGCATTGGCATAACAAATACATTTGAGTAAAGAGTAGTAGGCTATCTGCCTGTGTTAATTAGGGAGGGATGGTTATGCAACAAAATCGAATACATGCCCCTACGTTTTCTTTCTTCTAATAGCAGCTACATTAAATGAGGAAAGAGCAGTAGAACAGGGAAGTTTCCTTTGAGCTCTTTAGACTGTGCAAGATTGCTGTAACCCTTCCTGTAATCTCCGCCTCATGGGAACACAGTTTCTCCATGTTGAAACTGATCAAATAAATAGGGAATGGCATGTTGTTTTGCACTTCGTTATACCCTGAATTTTTTTTCACATTGACACACTGTATTTTGTGCCCTGTACTGTATTTTTTATTTTTTTTTATTTTTCATGGCCCTATCTCTCTTGCACGCTTGTACAAAACAAATCTTTATGTGATTTTGATGATTTTAGGGCATATGCTCCATCAATTCAAGATAGTTTGAAAGAAAAATACAGACTGGTGAAGTTAAAAACATTTGTAGAAATTAAATGTTTGATGATTTTAAAGTAAAATAAAGTTTATAATCTTTAAATATAATGTTTGCCCTTTTTTTGTGCCCCTCTGGTTAAACATTGGCCCCTCCTTTGCCCCCCTAGTAAAATGTGTCTAGAACTGCCACTGGTTGTTGTTAAAGTGTTACTGTCTTGCTTTTAAATGGTTACGCTGTTGCTGTTATAGTGTTACTGTGTTGCTGTAATAGTATTAGTCTGTTGTTGTTGTTGTTAGTTTTGTGTTGCTGTTAAAGTGTTACGCTGTTGCTGTTAGCGTAACACTGTTGCTGTTTTACTCTGTTGCTGTTATAGTGTCACTGTGTTTCTGTAATGGTTTTACTCTGTTGCAGTTATACTGTTACTGTGTTGCTGTTATAGTGTTACTGTGTTGCTGTTATACTGTTACTCTGTTGCTGTTATAGTGTTACTGTGTTGCTGTTAAAGTGTTACTGTGTTTCTGTAATGGTTTTACCCTGTTGCTGTTATAGTGTTACTGTGCTGCTGTTATACTGTCACTGTGTTTCTGTAATGGTTTTACTGTGTTTCTGTTATACTGTTACTGTGTTGCTGTTATACTGTCACTGTGTTGCTGTAATGGTTTTACCCTGTTGTTGTTAAAGTGTTCCGTTGCTGTTAAGGTGTTACTCTGTTGCTGTTATAGTGTTAATGTGTTGTTATTACACTGTCACTGTGTTGCTGTAATGGTTTTACTGTGTTGCTGTTATACTGTCACTTTGTTGTTGTAATGGTTTTAACCTGTTGTTAAAGTGTTCCCTTGCTGTTAAGGTGTTACGCTGTTGCTGTTATAGTGTTACTGTGTTGCTGTAATGGTGTTAGTCTGTTGTTGTTGTTGTTGTTAGTGTTACTGTGTTGCTGTTAAAGTGTTACTGTGTTTCTGTAATGGTTTTACTCTGTTGCTGTTATAGTAATGGCATATTCGTTATTTTACCCTTTCTGCCATTATTTTCTTTCTTTCGCTTTCTTTCTTCAAATCTTCTTTCTTCTTTATTTATTTATCTATCAAAATCTCTTTATTTCCATTTCTGTCGGACCATGCCCTCTAGTTTCCATGCCTTGGCATGAATTGGGATCAGGCCATTCGATTCTCTCATCAGTTTTTCTCAGGGCATTTCAGCAGTCAAGTAAGTCTATAGCCTGTTCCCTTTTTGAAATACTAGGCCTTTACTTTGGTATCAATCAGTATGATGGATATACAAGCAGAACTTTTACATCTATACATTGGTAGAGCTGACATCTTCTCCTGCTTTCTTGCATAGATGTTGTAGTGTGTTTGTTTTGATTTGCTCCAGTTCACTTGCTTGATGATTCTGGAGTAAAAGAAACAAGCGTTGGAAAACTGTGAGATAGGCCACAAACAATAAATATAAACGTCGGAGGATGAAGATGCCAAACCCTACCTGCTGCCAAATAAAATATCTAAACATAAATAACATACGTTTGACGTTGAAAAACGGTTGTTAAATGACCAAATAATATGTATATGTAGGCCTATGCATTACATTTTTTACCATACATTTGCCAATGCATCCAGAATATAAGGTTTCAGTCTTCATTATAGGCCTATTATCTATTAATTTCATAATTTAAACACGTTTAACAAGTTTTACAAAATCTTATTTGCATTGCACCTTTATTGCTTCTAGCGGCAGCTTGTGTTACATTATTTTGAATTGTTCCCTGTTGGAAGAGACGCTGTAGTAGGCTAGGCCTATCCGTAATAACATTGATGTATTCAGTGCATCTTTGTTGAACATTGACTTCCGTACTCTGCAAACAGGGTATTTTGTAAACCTTTTTGTGTTTGTTTCATTTTCCCGATGCTTGAGGAAGCAACCCGAACTTTTCGTTAACATGTGGCCTCGGGTATTTGAGTCATCAGTTTATTTGAGGAGTATTTGGCGAGCTGGATAGGGTAGATTTTCATCTCAAGCAGAACAGTAGTACAACACGTCTTCTATAAGTGTTTTGAGGCTCATGATAACAGAATCCAGACGCTCTCGCCCAGTCTCGACACGGCGTGCGCGCGCGTCTTCGGGAGCGCGCTTCGTGTGTGAGTGGTGGTCCGCTTCCGCTTTGTTTAGAGGCAGGCCGGTGTTTTTCCACTGCTGTATGTTTGGTCTCCCCTTTTTACAATTCTTATAAATTAAAACTACCCTCCCGCCGCCTTTAGTCGCTCACACAACCGTCAACGGGAACTGACACACGAAGAGATACGCACGTATTTAAAGGAGATACAAAACGGAGAATTTAAGCAGCAATCATCTAACAGGTAACGGAACATCCGACACACATCTTAGATGGAGTTTTGTCTCTAAGATGGTCAGGCTTTTTGCCCGGGGGAGAGTGTGAATATCAAGGATCATATCTGGGATATTTGCTTTCCCTCCACCAGTCTATTGTCAGTATTTAGCCTACCTGGAGTAACGGGCGTTTTAATTATTTAAGTGAATTCGAGATTGGGGACGTTTTGTGCTTGGCTGCTGTCAGTATTTAAATGGAAACATTTTATTGTGCCATGTTTCCGTTGAAAACCTGATCAGAGCTGGGGCGAGACATCCGTGGAAATTCTTCTTTATTCTAGCGATGTGGGCTTTATTGTGAAACACCGCCCCGGCCCTAGACGCGCTGTGAGGCTGCGTGCGTCGGCCGCACGGCTCACCCATGGCTGGTTAAATGTTGGATTCAAGCAGATCGATTGTTCTTCCTTTACGACTGGCCTGTTACCAACTGCCTGCTTTTTTTCTTCTTAATTAAGCTCGCACTCCTCTCCGCACGGTGCGGTTACTGTCAAGTGATTTCGCGGTGGCCAGGAGTCTCTCGTTAACAGCCTCCAAGTAGATAATAGGATTCGTCTCATAAAGCATTGCCGCGGGGTTTTTTTTTTTTTTTTTTTACACATCCGTGTTTAATTTGATGGTGGCATTTTTTTCATTTCCACCAGCAACGTCCTTACATGGCGTTCACTTGTCTGTTCGTCACACTTCAGGCCTCTTATCGTCGTGCGCGGATACAAGATGAAGCTGACTCGCCGCGTGCTCTTTATCAAAAATCCTAAATAAATTTGAGAGAGCATTTCGCCATATAGCCCAACCGCGGTGGGAACTGTGGAAAGTGAATCTGTTTGATGTAGGCGTAAAATAGTTTGCTGTATCTTTAGTTCACACTCTGTTGCGTATGCGCGTGTTTGTGTGCCTGCGTTTGTTCGTGCGTGCGCGCGCGCGTGTGTGTTATTGTGAGCAAATGCTGTGAAGACTGAGCCATTATTTTATTATTATTTTTTCGTCCGCAGGACGAAGCTAAACGCAGCTTTAGTCTGTAGGATGTGTGCCTGTGTGGGGAAGCGTGTCTTAATGATTCCGATTGGTGGTTGGAATTAGTTGTCAAAGTAATGATGCCCACAATTATTTAAGGCCCGAAAATGTGTCAGTCTACATGCTAGCTTGCATATTATGAGGACATCTCATGCCAACGGCACCCTCGCCTCACCTCACAGGGCTTCTGGTCTGTTATGAAGTAATATTCTGTGTGTGTGTGTGTGTGTGTGTGTGTGTGTGTGTGTGTGTGTGTGTGTGTGTGTGTGTGTGTGTGTGTGTGTGTGTGTGTGTGTGTGTGTGTTTGTGCGTGTGCGTTGTGCGTGTGGGTGTGGGTGTGGGTTTTGGTGTGAGTCTACATGCCTGTGGGTAGCCTACATGTATTAGCATGCATGTGTTTGTGTGCCATGTTTTTCCCATAATGTCGTTCCCCTCCCTCAAGGACACTTGAAGTGAACCGTCCGTGATGAAATGCCATTGTCACCTTGTGGTGCCAATTTTTTTTGCTCTCTCTCTCTCTCTCTCTCTCTCTCTCTCTCTCTCTCTCTCTCTCTCTCTCTCTCTCTCTCTCTCTCTCTCTCTCTCTCTCTCTCTCTCTCTCTCTCTCTCTCTCTCTCTCTCTCTCTCTCTCTCTCTCTCTCTCTCTCTCTCTCTCTCTCTCTCTCTCTCTCTCTCTCTCTCTCTCTCTCTCTCTCCATCGCACACGCATGCATCAATGCATGTACACACATTTGCACACACATACACAGACGTACCCCTTTTCTTCTGTGGATATATTTGTGTGTGTTGTCTTATATCTTAATTATGATTAACGATGAATCAGCATGCATGAATAAGTGGGTCAGTAGGTGGTCTTCTTCTGTAAAGCTTTCATTTGATACAGGCTAATTGAGCCTATAGTACAGACAACTACTTATATATCACACAAGTAGTAGTTACGGTATTGTTGGGTATGAAAATTATTTTGAAATAGTAATAGCATTCTCGTTGTTCAGTTAACTATTATAATACATTGGTTACTAGTATACTACCCAGTGACACTAGTTATACTGACACTGCTTTTTGTTTTCAGGTGGGATGTTAAAGTCTTTCACCTGAACAGTCAATGTTATCAGTAGAGGGACTTCCTTGTTGGGGTGGTGTATGTTGTTTTTTGTGTGCATCTATTGTGTGGGGCAAGGTCTCTAAAGGAATTCAAACACAGAGAGAACTGATAAGCGGAAAGATTGCTACTGTGTCAGTGTGAGACACAACCATATCTCTTTTATCTCTGTAAAAGTAAGACAAAGGCTCACCATTACATTCAAAGCCCTTTTTTCATAGATGTGCTCTGTTCGGTTCTTTGACGGTTCTAAACTCCGAAAACAAGATGGACGTGAACACAAAGGTCAATTGTGGTCCTTTTGTGTTTTTTCGGAATGTTTGCTCGATTGTTCCGATATAAACCGAATCAAAATGGAGGTGTGGTTCTTTGGTGTTTTTGGCAAATCACCAAATTAAAATGTTTTAACATTGAAGGGGTCATATTATGATTTTTCAGTTTAACTCTTTGCTTAAGTGTGTTATATATCCTTTTATTTTATTTTTTAATTTGCTAAGCTAAAAAAATCAAAGCTAGGGGAAGTTTCTCGCTCCCTTCAAAATCACCCTGATGAGAAGATTCTGTACTGAAATTCCCTTTACGTGGACTTCATGAAGAAGAGGGCGTGAAGAATGAGTGGAAACCATTCATTTTCAGCACTACTCCACTGCAGTACAGCCCCAGCATTGCCTGAACCTAGATTTTCACATCATTTACAGACCAACACTTTTTTGGCCCAACTTGGCGCTTCAGGATCACAACCTGAATGTAAGTATGCTTTGTAGGTGAGTGCTGCAAGCGGCTCTCAACACCAAATTAGGCTTTATTATTCTTTCTTTCTTTATAATTCTCGACAAACTTTGCCACCACACTCCTTCCCCAAATGTCCAAATTAGCTTGGAATTGCATGCTACCATTCATTTATATTCTATATGAATGCTTTTATGATATATTTTATATTTAAATATTAAACTTTCAACCTCTTTTTTATAATGGATGTCAATGGGAGTACACTGACATTTTCCGCTTCGCTGGGCATTACAATATGTTGAACTTTCCACAAGTGCACTAAGAAGTTATCAAATATACACTTTTGTCCGTCAACAATCAAAATGTTATATTGATATACAGTATTTATAGTTAGAACTTAAGGCAAAAAAAAACCAAAAAACTTTTTTTTTTTTTTCCCCGAAAGATGTTTTTCATGCTATTTCCCCAAGAGTGTTGCCTGCTTTCGTCGTTCCTTCTGGCCTTAACTATTGTACATCTCAAATGTTGACAAAAATAAACAAATACAACATACTTTAGATATTAATTCATTTATTCAGTCTGTATTAGACTTTTTTTTAGCAATAAAAATGATGTTTAAAAAAAAAAGAAAGAAAAAGGAGGCGGCGTCCAAAATGGAAGCGGGCGGGGACGCTAAACAGTAATATTTTTTTATTTTGCCTTACATCTGAAATGTAAGCTGGCTACTAATTACCACTGCAAAACGACCTGCTCCGCTCGGGTCATTCTGAATGTTCAGCCTGAATTTGCGATTCTGTCGGGTCAGAACATGTACGGCTGAACCTAGTTGATACTCGCAATGTTGACAGCTGCTCGCTCTAAGGAGTGTGATATTACAGACACATGCTCAAAGCGTTAGACCAATCACCACAGAGTAGGCGAGCAGACCAATCAACGCAGTCTGGGCTTTTAAGGAGGGATGGTTCAAAAAAAAGAAGAAGAATATGGGACCTTTAAAGCCTGATCACATTGCCAGGGTCATCCCTGGCTGGGCAGCAAACACACCACTGTAACTACCACCAATCCCGTGTTCGTTGACCCAATCACACTTCACACTCCCCTCCCTTTGTGGTTTAGTGTCAATACTCAGTGTCAGAGTTCAAGGCAGCCTTCAGGTGAACCCGAGCCAGGGTGCAAGCAAGGTTCAGTCTCTGAGCCTCTATCTCTAGTCTGACCTCAAGCACATAAATAAAAGTATCTCCTCCGAACCAAGCAAGAATCACAGCTTATGGCTGGTTACAAGAGGTTGCTATTGTCTCTCACCCTTTCTGGCAAAAGCTTGCTGTGTGTGTGTGACTGTGTGTGTGCGTTTCTGTGTCTTTTTGTCCCTCTCTCTCTCTCTTTCTGCCTCTAAAGCCAATAAAGCTTTATTGAGAAAAAAAACTGACTTTAAATAATTATTCAAAAGTTGCTAATATGATGCAGAATACGATGATGATGCTGATGATGAGGAACTGAAATGTTTATAAAGGTTAATAAAGATAATATAGAGGACAAAAAGGGGTAGAGGAATGAGAGGGAGAAAGGGCAGATGGGGGTAAGAGAAAGAGAGAGAGGGAGAGAGAGAAAGAGAGAGAGAGAGAGAGAGAGAGAGAGAGAGAGAGAGAGAGAGAGGGAGAGAGAGAGAGAGAGAGAGAGAGAGAGAGAGAGAGAGAGAGAGAGGGAGAGAGAGAGAGAGAGAGAGAGAGAGAGAGAGAGAGAGAGAGAGAGAGAGAGAGGGAGAGAGCGAAAGAGAGAGAGAGGGAGAGAGCGAAAGAGAGAGAGAGAAAATATATAAATATATATATTCAGAGGGCAAGAAGAAAGACGAGAAGGAGACAAGAGAGAGAAAGAGAAGAGCATTTTAATAGACCTTGCAGCTCAGTGGAAATGTACATGGTCTTTAAATAGGCTGCCATGTTATATAAGTGGTGTGTGTGTGTGTGTGTGTGTGTGTGTGTGTGTGTGTGTGTGTGTGTGTGTGTGTGTGTGTGTGTGTGTGTGTGTGTGTGTGTGTGTGTGTGTGTGTGTGTGTGTGTGTGTGTGTGTGTGTGCGTGTGTGTGTATTATGTGTTTCTGGACAGGATCAGAATTTGTAAAGCCCAGAATCTGGTACAGTGATCATGTGCACACGCACCCACACCCCCACACACACACACACACACACACACACACACACACACACACACACACACACACACACACACACACACACACACACACACACACACACACACACACACACACACACACACACACACACACACACACACACACAGGGAACAATGGCGCTCTATGTTTCATGGTGAGGTGAGGTGTTGCTGGGCGAGTCAGAAGGTTTCCATGGTAACTGGTGTCTCTCTCTCCTGGTCTCTTTACTGGTATCACTCTATCTCTGTCCCTCTTCTTGTCTCTCTCTCTCTCATTCTCTATCTCTCTTCTTGTCTCTCTTTATCCGTTTACAAAACTGTTAATGTGTCCACACTAAACCTCAGCCCAGGGTCAACAGTTAGCAGAACTCTGAGCACTAGCCAAGCTGTGCTCTCCTCTCGCTATCTGTATCTATTGTACGGATCAGTGCTAAGTGTTCCTTCTCAAGGTTATCATAGTCGTCTTGTCCCTCGGTGTCTGTTTATGGCATTTAGGTCAGACCGTGGTCAATTTATTTGAATGTGGTTATTCTGTGAAGCCGACGACGTCATCGTGATAAAGGGTGAATGGGTATATAAAGTGGACTTAGACCAGACGTTGGTTTTGCGAGCAGCGTTATCTTATAAAGGGGGATTTTATTAGAGTTTGGTGTTTTTCCACATCAGTACAAGCAGCCACAGTGTTCTACTGCTAGAGGCTGGGAGCTGGCCAGCACAACCATGGTGTTCTACTGGTGAACCATGGGAGCTACTAACCAGTGCAACCACATTCGTCTGCTGGTGGTGTCTGGAAGTTGCTTGGGACGGCCAAAGCTATAATACTGGTGGACTCTGGGAGCTGTCTTGTCCAACCAGTCTTCTGCTGGTGGACACACAGAACAAGCCACAAAACTTACCTCATCTAAACAATACACAACCTTTGTACCTTCAAAAACCAAGAGACTTACAGTTACCACACAATTAGCTGAATGCTCAATCTAAACTTGATAGGAAACTGTCTAACCCCATCTTTGGCATGAAGGGTAGAGGGATTAGAAAAACTAGCTCTTCTTCCTCTGTGGTGCAGGCCCTTTTCTTCTGTAGTGGTTTGTTTATGTGTTGCGTAGTGCCCTCTCTGTGTTCCTCATCAACATGTCAGTGTTTCCTCCTGCCAAGATGGCTCCCTAGACCGGAAATACCTTGAACCCGCACAAACACACATGATCATACACACATTCGCACACATGGTTGGGTGGGTTTACTTGGCCTGTGGGTTTGTGTGTGTATATGTGTCTGTATGATTTTGTGTGTATGTGTGTGTGTATGTCCGAAGGTGAGTGAAACAATTGGGTGAAAGCAGACAGGCGTTAACGCTGGGAAAACAAGAAGACAGAGTGTTAGGCACAGGGTGAGTCCTGCAGATGACACACAGATGTGTGTGTGTGTGTGTGTGTGTGTGTGTGTGTGTGTGTGTGTGTGTGTGTGTGTGTGTGTGTGTGTGTGTGTGTGTGTGTGTGTGTGTGTGTGTGTGTGTGTGTGTGTGTGTGTGTGTGTGTGTGTGTGTGTGTGTGTAGGTGTGTGTGTGTGTGTGTGTGTGTTAGGGTTGCCGCGGTGTGGACATTTTCACACTGAGTAATACACTTGTGTCAACACCGGTATTACCGAGTATAAACTTTGAAATTAGGTCAACCGCCAACTCTCCGTCAACTCTCCTCTCACACTCGTTGACAGCGTCTGGAAGCGCGCCAATTCTCGGTGACAGCGTCTTATAATGTTTTATATATAATAGTATAATTTTATACATAATATCACGGCCAAAAGCTCTGTGCGCCTCCGGATGGCTGTAGCGCGGGGAGCTCTCGTAGGGATTGGGCTTGGCGGGGTTTGTTTACCGGCGTTGCTATGGCGACCGGTCTTGTGTGTTCCAACGGTTTATTATTATTATTAATAATAATAATAATAATAATATAATAATAATACATTTAATTTAGAGGCGCCTTTCATGGCACCCAAGGTCACCTTACAGAGCATAAAATCATCATAAATCGTTAAAAACAAGACATTGTGGAAAAACAACAAAAACAAAACAAAACAAACAATCAAGACAGTGATCAGTAAGACGTTGTGTGCGAGTTTGAACAGGTGGTTTGAGCTGTGACTTGAAGGTTGTAATGGTGTCTGACTGTTAGGCAGGTGGCTACCTGTATTAGGTAGCCTAGCTATTATTATATCTATCTATTATTATTATTACATTTTTATTTTCTTAATTATAATTACATTATTAATTTCTACAGATTTTTTTTTTATTACTGTTATTACCGCATACCGCGGCAACCCTAGTGTGTGTGTGTGTAAGAGAGATTGAGAGAAAGAGATAGCAACCAGAAAGAGATATGAAAGAGTTATTTTCAGACAACCTAACTAAGATAACATCCCGTTATTTGATCTCCAGCACACTGTTCATAACCCTCATATGTGTATATATTCATATAATATAACAAATATTTCATTATACAATATGAATACCACATGATGTAGCACAGACTGTGTGGCTGTAGACAGCCTTGATCAACGGACTCAGTTTGGTGTCACTTGAACCCACTGTGGCCACTTCTCAGGACATTCTTCACGTATCTCGAGAGACCGCACCGTTCCCCGCCCCTTCACTCCAATCGCTCACTGACATCATCGCGCTCCGGTTCACAGGCCACAACGTTGTCATGGTTACGTCAGCGTGTTGTGTCTGAGCTACTGCCCGTTACATCACAGAGGAGGGTACGGCGTCTGCGCGACGTGCAACATGCAAGGACGAGGTGTAATATAATGTGTCGTTGCTGTCGTTGAATGCCAGGATCCATGATTAATGTACATTCAGTAAATGTGCCAATTTGCTGTTTAGCCATTTAGCAGGCACGGCTAAATGGCTTCCAGTAGACACAGGTCGTTAACCCCGCTGGTAGGGCTTAGAGCCTCTTGCTCAAGGTTTCCTTCTAGACTGTGGACATGGGGGCTTCTTCTAGGGGTCAACTTCTACCAGAAGAAGCTAGGCTGTGTGTGGCTGTATCCCCCTAGAGGTCACCACCCTATCTGGGTATCTGGGGACTCAGTTCTTCCGTCTGCGTGTCTGTTCCTCAGCATGGCTCAGAAGGAGAAGCTCCAGTGTCTGAAGGACTTCCATAAGGACACGCTGAAGCCTTCCCCAGGAAAGAGTCCTGGGACCCGGCCGGAGGATGAGGCCGAGGGCAACCATCCCGCGAGGGAGAAGTGGGCCAGCAAGCTGGACTTTGTCCTGTCCGTCGCTGGCGGCTTCGTGGGTTTAGGGAACGTCTGGCGTTTCCCGTACCTCTGCTACAAGAACGGTGGAGGTAAGACCATTGGCCGTGGAGGGATGTTCGGTAGCAAGGGGTGTTTGAAGATACACTGTCGATTATTGATGAACCTGAATCGCATCCAACATTCCCTCCCTCCCCCCCTATCTCCCCCTCTCTCCCTAGGAGCCTTCCTGATCCCCTACTTCATCTTCCTGTTTGGCGGAGGTCTGCCCGTGTTCTTCCTGGAGGTGGCCCTGGGACAGTTCACCTCAGAGGGAGGGATCACCTGCTGGGAGAAGCTCTGTCCCATCTTTACCGGTGCCTCCTTCTTATTCTCTCCTCCTAGTTCCTGCTTTATAGACTCTGTTCCTAGTTCACTCCTTTATATACTCTCCTCCTAGTATCTTAACAGACTCTTTGCCTGGTTCAGTTTAAGGTTATGACCAATGTTAGCTTTATATGGGATGCTAAATGCTATATGCTATTTATACTCGAAAATGCACACATATTAACACACACACACACACACACACACACACACACACACACACACACACACACACACACACACACACACACACACACACACACACACACACACACACACACACACACACACACACACACACCTGCACAAGACACACATCTCACAAAGGCCCCCGAGACACTGCTGGTGTACAGACTGTGCCAAATGAATGGTTGCTATGGCAACCGCAAGGCAACATATCAAAGAGAGCAAAAGAGATGAGGCAGAGATCTAGAGAGAGAGAGAGAGAGAGAGAGAGAGAGAGAGAGAGAGAGAGAGAGAGAGAGAGAGAGGCAGAGAGAGAGAGAGAGAGAGAGAGAGAGAGAGAGAGAGAGAGAGAGAGAGAGAGAGACAGACAGACAGAAAGACAGACAGAAAGACAGACAGACAGACAGACAGACAGACAGACAGACAGACAGACAGAAAGGAGTGGGGGGAGAGATTGGGGTGGAGACGGAGGGGGTGGGGAGGGTAGAGGCTGATAAGATAGGGGGAATTTGGTAAAAAAAGAGGTCATAGAAATGGAAGTGATGAATAAGACAGAGATCAGGAGGAGGTGAGAAAGGAAGGAGGAAAATACACATTCATAATAACGATAACACCATAAACAACAACTGCTTTGCCGACAACTAAACAATGCTTTAGGTAACATTTGAGAATTACAATTTACATTTAGGGCATTTAGCAGACGCTTTTATCCAAAGCTGACGGCAGAGTCAACCATTCAAGGCAACAGCCAGCTCGTCAGGAGCAGTTAGGGTTAAGTGTCTTGCTTGCTCAGGGACACATCAACGCTCAGCTAGGAGGAGCTGGGAATCAAACTAGCAACGGTTTGGTTACAAGACAACTGCTCTACCTCTTGCGCTAAGCCGACCCCATTGTAAGCCGATTGTAAAATGAAGAAACGCAATATGAAAATAAGCGACCCAAAACATCCTGTCCCTCCTTCTTATATTTCTCCACCAAGGATAGGTGTTTCAATCATAAAACCCCTCAGTGTTAGACAGGCTAGGTGGATTCCCAGAGGGGTTCCCAGAAACAAGATAAAACAGGAAGTGTTTGGTTAGGAATGACCTAGGAGCAGTCTGAGTCTTATATTTAAATTGGCTCATTCAAAGGCAGGCACAGCAAATGTGTGTGTGTGTGTGTGTGTGTGTGTGTGTGTGTGTGTGTGTGTGTGTGTGTGTGTGTGTGTGTGTGTGTGTGTGTGTGTGTGTGTGTGTGTGTGTGTGTGTGTGTGTGTGTGTGGGTGTGGGTGGATGATGTCTCTTGAATGGATTAACTCTGAATTACAGGATTATTAACCTGCCTCTTATCTTTCCCTGCTTACCTGCACCAAGCCACAGGACAGATATTATTTGCACATTTGAGGATGTGTGTGTGTGTGTGTTTGTGCCCTTAAGACACGCACGTATACAACTAATAAGTAATAAATTAATCATATAAAAGAATGTAGTCTGAATAATACAATACCCAAATATAATATTACTAACTGGCAGTAGGTCACCTGAGGCCAGCAGTTTGGTGAAGGAAGTGACATCATGGAGTCAGGCAAATCTGTTTGTTTGATCAGCGCTGTACCATGTGATCAGGAGAGAGAGAGAGAGAGAGAGAGAGAGAGAGAGAGAGAGAGAGAGAGAGAGAGAGAGGGAGTTATGTATGAAGGAGAGAGAGAGAGAGAGAGAGAGAGAGAGAGAGAGAGAGAGAGAGAGAGAGAGAGAGAGAGAGAGAGAGAGAGAGAGAGAGAGAGAGAGAGAGAGAGAGAGAGAGAGAGAGAGAGAGAGAGAGAGAGAGAGAGAGAGAGAGAGAGAGAGAGAGAGAGAGAGAGAGAGAGAGAGAGAGAGAGAGAGAGAGGGTGAGAGAGAGGAAGGAGATATAGAGAGCGCAAGACAGAGAGAGACAGAGAGAAATAATGTGTGTGTGGGTTTGTATATATTTAAATCTGCAAATATGTGTGTGTGGCCATTGTAAAACGGCAGTGAACAAAATATCAGACACCAGCTAACTCACTTTTTATAACCATATATGGAATACCATATATGGTTAAAAAAAGTGAGTTAGCTGATGTCTGATATTAACCAAAAAAAACAGTACACCATTGGATTTAATTTCCCTGCGACTGATCATGACCTTACGTCCTGTGTGCGTCTGTGTGCAGGAATCGGCTACGCGTCCATGGTGATCGTCTCTCTGCTCAACATCTACTACATCGTGATCCTGGCCTGGGGGCTCTATTACCTGTTCCAGGTACCCACCAACACCAGGGCTGCTCCCAGTATGGTCCCCCTTGTCCCATTCACCCTCACCATTTTATATCGCTGTCTCCCATTTGAATGTGGTTCTCTGTACAGTGCACCACTCCATGCCCACAATGCACCGTAAAAGAAGCACTTGCTTCCGCACTATATATCCCATGATGCTTAGCGCTAATCATTTCCATCTGGCTCATCCGCTGGCGAGCGCCGGCCCGGCACACACAGGTTCTGTTCTTGCGGTGCCAGACAGGCTGGTGGGGGGGGGGGGGGCAATTACGGCAATGTTCCCTTGCCGAAGGAATCGCTGGCACAAGGCTCATTAGGCCAGACGGCTCCAGTGGATCTGAGGGGTTAAGGGGATGTGATCTGAAAGCCTTAGGAGTTAATTAGTGATAGTGGGATTACCTGCCGCTTAGGATGGGTGTCAAATTGGATTAATACCCAACTCTGTGTTCCTATAGGTCGATGGATCACAGCCCAATGCTGTGTCCGCCGCCTGATCTTTCAGTGTGTATCTCCTTTGTGTTTCAACACATTAAAACTTGCCTCTTTTCGTGGAAAATATTAATGTTACATTATAGCATTACAATGAGATACTGTCAGCCATATTGCAGTGGTAAACACTTGCTTATAGTAGTAACATACTAGACAGAAGTGTGTGCGATGTCTGCGATGATACTGACCTTTATCTGCGATAATTGGATGCAGGCATTATATTTATGTTTTATCTGTCTCGCTCCCCCTCTCTCTCTCTCTCTCTCTCTCTCTCTCTCTCTCTCTCTCTCTCTCTCTCTCTCTCTCTCTCTCTCTCTCTCTCTCTCTCTCTCTCTCTCTCTCTCTCTCTCTCTCTCTCTCTCTCTCTCTCTCTCTCTCTCTCGCTCGCTCGCTCGCTCGCTCTCACTCTATATCTCTCTTTCTCCCGCTCGATATGTCTCTCGCTCTCTCGCTCTCTCTCTCTCTTTATCTCTCTCTCTCTATCTCTCGTCTTCCATCGCTCTCTCACCCTCGGTGTCTCTCTCTCTCCCTCTCTCTCCAGTGCTTCCAGCCGGAGCTGCCCTGGGCCAAGTGTAACCAGCCCTGGAACACGCCTCGCTGCATAGAGGACAAGTTCCGTTCCAACAAAAGCTTCTGGTTGACCGCCAACATCACCAACATCACCAACTTCACCAACTTCACCTCCCCCGTCACCGAGTTCTGGGAGTGAGTCCTCTCTCACACATGCACGATACACCTATGTATACAGTATATCTATATATATATATATATAGATATACACATTCAAACCCAGACACAGAACTGGAAACACATTCACACACATGCACGCACACAAGCTTCAATACATACAGTTTATGTATAGTTACACATTCAAACACCGACACACAGACATACACATGCACACATGTGTATCTCTACACATATATAGATATGTATAGATAAACACATTCAAACACAGACACACACACACATTCACACACACACACTCACACACACGCACAAATATATATATATAGATATACTTTAGATGCACACATTAAAATACAGACACACAAACACACGCACACAGTGATATTGAGATGTCTTGTGGTGTCTGGTTAGTATTTTATGTGTGTTAAGTGTGTTTAGAGTGTTACATTTTTAGTATTTTAAGTATGTTAACTGGTAACCCTTGCCATGGTATGTTAAGTGTGTATGTGTGCTAGACATAACGGGCTGGACTTCACTCAGATCCAGGACCTGGGGTCTGTTCAGTCTATTAATCAGAATCAGAATGTCTTTATTGTCATTGCACAAAGTGCAACGAAATTGGGGTAGAGGCCCTCAAAAAAAAAAAAAGTGCTTTTTAAGAAAATATTTTTTTTAAAACAAAATGAGAAAAGATTTTTTTGCAAGAAAATGTATAGAATGATTAAGAATTCAAAAACAAATATATATATTTAAAAATGTCACCCAATTATAATGGTATGATAAAGCAATAGTTTATAATTCTGCCTTATTTAGAGAAATAACAGCTCTGAGGTAGAAACTGTTTTTTAGCCTGTTAAGTGTTAAGTGTACTATTATGTGTGTGTGTGTATATATGTGTGTGTGTGTGTGTGTGTGTGTGTGTGTGTGTGTGTGTGTGTGTGTGTGTGTGTGTGTGTGTGTGTGTGTGTGTGTGTGTGTGTGTGTGTGTGTGTGTGTGTGTGTGTGTGTGTGTGTGTATGTATGTATGTATGTATGTATGTATGTATGTATGTATGTATTAAGTGTGTATATATTTATATGCCTATTCAGTGTGTGTGTTAAGTTTCTTTATATGTATATTCCTATTCGATATGTGTATGTGTGCGTGCGTCTCGGTGTCTGTGTTTCAGACACAACATGCTTTGTATCTCTATTGGGAGCGAGGACTTGTGGTGTGTTGAGTGTATTAAGTGTGTTTGTGTGTGTGTGTGTGTGTGTGTTCCAGACACAACGTGCTTGGTATCTCCAATGGTATCGATGACATTGGACCCGTCAAGTGGGATCTGGCTCTGTGTCTGCTGGCCGTCTGGGTCATCTGCTTCTTCTGCATCTGGAAGGGAGTGAAGTCCACCGGAAAGGTACCGCACCTGCAGCTGTGTGTGTGTGTGTGTGTGTGTGTGTGTGTGTGTGTGTGTGTGTGTGTGTGTGTGTGTGTGTGTGTGTGTGTGTGTGTGTGTGTGTGTGTGTGTGTGTGTGTGTGTGTGTGTGTGGGTGTGTGTGTGGGTGTGCATGTATGTGTTTGTATGTGTGTGCGTGTGTGTGGGTGTGTGTGTGGGCGTGTGTGTTGATGTTTGTGTGGGGGACTTTGTGAGTTTACATGTGTTTGTGTTTATCATTGTGTAATCGCACATGTGTTTCCAATTCAGAATACTTTCTCAGTCCGGGGGGAAATTGTTATATCACCGATTACTCTGCTCTAAATAGATCAGGGTTGTGTGAAATGATGGAAAATTGTACACATGTACACACACATACAGAAAATATACATCATACAATATACATAACACAACTTTTTCTGGATAAAATGTGTGTTCTACTCATTTTCTCAAAGACAATGAAACAAAAAAAACAACACAAAACGGCCACAACAACAACTACAACAAAACAATATACTACTATGAAATGGCCCATGGGTATGTATTGCCCATGAAATATTCAATATTTAAATTGTTGACATATTGCACATTTATTCAAACAACATTTAAGTCGGTCAGGTGAAAAGTCCAAAGTATGTGTGTGGTTGTGTGTGTGTGTGTGTGTGTGTGTGTGTGTGTGTGTGTGTGTGTGTGTGTGTGTGTGTGTGTGTGTGTGTGTGTGTGTGTGTGTGTGTGTGTGTGTGTGTGTGTGTGTGTGTGTGTGTGTGTTGACACAATTGTAAATATTTGAATAGTTGTAGGTTATAGGCATGATTTTCCAAGGAGGGAAAAGAGAACATGTGTTGTTATTCCCTTAGTTCTCACAGTTAAATTAGAGGCTAGTTTAGAAATCTTAAGATGAGTGGTGTTTTAAGATAGAACCACTATCAGTCAAACCGCCCATGTGTCGACATTGTGTTTAGATCTCAATCATTGTTATCGGTCTGGTTTCAACGTTATGACATGGCAGGTGATATCCTATCATTGGTTGATCTCATCCCATGTCAAATGACCATTTTGTGACCTTGGAACTGAGAAAACAATGGTCATGTACACAATCCTGAGAAACATCCTCTCCCACCTGTGGATGTGTATTTTTAGCTTGCTCCCAGTGGGTATTACTGTGTAGTTAGCTGCCGAGAAATGGACCTGCAAACAAACAAGCAACCAGTTCCGATCCCAACGCCATCAAGTAGTCCACCCACAAAGGGTGGGTTGTGGAGTTCACTGAAACCCAAATGGGTCATTCAAGAGAAGGAATTTGTGAATCTTACACAAAACCTTTTAGAAGCCCACATCGATGATTTCTTTGGTTTGATTGATGCTGTCTGGCTGCTCTACAGTGCAGTGATGTTTCAGCTGAAAGGGCAAACGTGCGAATACTCTAAAGCTAAATCTCTATCTGTTGGTGTGTGGGTTCATGTGTGTATGTTTGTATGTTAACGGACAGCACATTTTAAAGAAATATAAGAAGGACTTCTACGTTGCCTCAAACATTTAACTCTGAATACTGTGTTGATAATTATATATTGACAACTTTATTTACATTTAGTAATTTCAAATGTTTTACTGTGTACAATGTCTCGTCCCAATATATCTTCCAAACACATTAAAGCTTTATGTCTGTATAATGCTTAATATCTCTTTATCCTGTACAGGTTGTGTACATCACGGCTACATTTCCCTTCATCATGCTTATTGTGTTGTTGATTCGCGGTGTGACGTTGCCGGGGGCATCTGCAGGGATCAAG
Source organism: Melanogrammus aeglefinus (assembly GCA_900291075.1). Classification (NCBI taxonomy): domain Eukaryota; kingdom Metazoa; phylum Chordata; class Actinopteri; order Gadiformes; family Gadidae; genus Melanogrammus; species Melanogrammus aeglefinus. Next base: position 629,625 of record OLKM01000043.1, read on the forward strand.
TTCTACTTGTACCCTGACCTGGAACGACTCAAGGACCCCGAGGTAGGCGTTCATGTGCAACCCTGCTCCCCCGATCGGTACAGCAACTGTATGCACATTCATGAGGAGGAGGTGACAGTTTGCTTGGAGTGGATTACTCATCGTTTGATCGACCTTTTTATCCCTGTGTTTTCCGTAGGTCTGGATCGACGCCGGCACACAGATCTTCTTCTCCTACGCCATTTGTCTAGGGGCGATGACCTCGCTGGGAAGCTACAATAAGTACAAGTACAACTGCTACAGGTAAGAAAGATCACACATGAGGACATCTACCTACAGCCTTTTTAAGCTACTGCTTTGTGACTTTGAATGATACATAGCATCTTGGCTTTTTAGGGAAAACAGCCTGAAAGTAATTTTGCCTTTAGAATCTGTCATAATGATATAATTATATGATGTTTATATATAACATTTGCCAGATTTTACACATTAAAATAATGTATCTAAATGATAAATTATATCTTAACTTTAACAGAATGACACTGTGTCACATTTAAGGAATAAAAACCCTTTGACTTGAGCCTGTGGTGTCCTGTGTGTGAACCAGGGACTGCATGTTGCTGGGGGCCTTGAACAGTGGGACCAGCTTTGTGTCCGGCTTCGCTATCTTCTCCGTCCTGGGCTTCATGGCTCAGGAACAGCAGGTGGACATAGCTGACGTGGCTGAATCAGGTACCAGGGTTGTTTAAACCTCAGCAGGTTCACGGCAAATACAACGATATAAAAAAGACACTTAAAAACACTTTTATCTCAAATCTGGATGTTTTCAGGTTTTCTGTGTTGAATAAGTAGTTATATAATCTGTAAAACAAATGCATGCATGAGGTATGAAGAAGGAGTGGACTAAGGTTTCCCCTTCAAAATGGACTCACAGGCCGGTTGACCTTAGAGAAGACTAAGATTAAAATTCTCATATCTGGAGACCAACAGACTCAAACTTAGTTTCTCAGAAGGTTCAGATCCTCGTTCTTCTTGTGGTCTAAACTTTGGTCTGGAAACAACAACATTGACACATTCTCCTCTCTCTCTCTTATCAATCCAATCCTCTGCTCCCATCTCTCGTCCTCCTCCCTCTCCTCCTCCTCCGTCTCCTCCCTCTGCTCTTTCTCCCTCTGCAGGTCCAGGACTGGCCTTCATAGCCTACCCCAAGGCTGTGAGCATGATGCCGATGCCCACCTTCTGGGCAATCCTATTCTTCATCATGCTACTGCTGCTAGGCCTTGACAGCCAGGTGTGTGTTGCACCTACACACACATACCCCCCCCCCCCCCACACACACACAAACAAGCACAAACATGGGCATTTACATTAAGTATCTCTTGAGATACAGAGATACTTTATGTATCAATGTATAGTATTATGTATCTATGTATAATTATCTCTTGAGCAAGAGATACTTTATGTGGTTGAGATGAATTTTCTTGAGGCGCAATGATACAATCACACCTAGTCATACCTTACACACGTAGGCACAGTGCACACTCACATACACGCACACAAAAACACACCCATGCACGCATGCACCTGACCTATCTCTTCCTATCTCTCCCCCTGGCTAGTTTGTGGAGGTGGAAGGGCAGATCACGTCGCTGGTGGATCTGTATCCGTCCTTCCTAAGGAAGGGTTATCGCAGGGAGGTGTTCATCGCCATTGTCTGCTTCATCAGCTACCTGCTGGGCCTCACCATGGTCACAAAGGTAAAATCCCCACCTACACATCACAAAGGTCCTCATTGGCTGATGCTGATGTTCATTTAAAAGTTACTTCATTTTAACATTATATGGGTTTTGTTCTGTTTGCATTTGACTGATTTATGATCCCCTTCTACATACAATATGGTTTATTTCATTACAGTTCTTTGAGACTTCATTTTGTGAAAATATACTACACAGCATGTTTTGCTAATTCAGGCTGTATATACAGTATGTTTACAAGCCTTTAAAACAGCCTGTCCAATTTGCATAACACAAGCGATGGTTGTACAGAACGGACAGCACACGGGCCGGACGGGAAGTGTTGGGCAGCCCGCCCTGTCCGGACACTCTCCTAACACTGAAAAACAGTTGGGAAAATGACACGGCTAAACATCTCTGGGGTTCTGCCGGGTCCCTGAACGACCGCCTCATCTGTTCCTCTAAATCGGTCGCTTAGTGCAGGGGAATGGAAGGTTGGCGGTGTCCCTCAGGGAACTATCTTTGGTTCCCAAAGGTTGTTAAATACTGCTAAAAATATAAGGACAGGTCAGATCTATTGGTATAATTCTATGAATCTTATTATTTATACCATTTATTCCACTGAAGTAGTTTACAAGCTCACTCAAATAATTGAAATGATAATTCTGTTGAAGTCATGGGGACGTCTGCCCGTGAGATATTCTAGTCACTGCTTGTGAACTTAGACAACTATTTGGCTATTTTTGGAATTTGCCGTTGTTTTTAGAAACAGTCATCTGAAAAAAAGTTGTGTGGTTATCAGACGTTCTCGGTGGGGAAGTTAAACATCTATTTATACCATGCTGCCATGGGAAGACCTCCTCCTATCCCTCGGGGTGATTCATGGAAAGAACAAATCGCCGCTCCTCCGACTATCTGTTATTCTGTCGTCTTCCTTGTTCCCCTCATTTATATTCTGTGTGTCACATGTCTGTTTTTCCCTCCGTCCCCCCCACTGTCTTTATGTCTGTCCAAGCTAGTTATATCTCCTCTAACCCTCTCTCATTCCCTCCCTCCACTCCTTTCTTCATACATGTCCCCCACAATTAATCCTGTCTGTCCAATTCTCTCCGTCCCAACCCACTAATGTCTCTCCTTCATGCCTTCTCTCTCCATCCCTCTGATATTCCTTCTTTCTATCTGTCCCCCCTGCTCCTTTTCCCAGTTTCTGCATATGAAAAGTGAGAAAAACAGTTAAACAATAGAAGTTAAGAATCTGTGCATCAGAATATTCACAGTCGTCTATAATAGTACAGATCTTCTGTTACGCTCTGCTCATCGCTCTCAAGCCAAGACGTATTCTTATCTGGTCTTGACCTTTATGCACATTACTATTCTATTCATCTCTCTCTCTCTCTCTCTCTGTCTGTCTGTCTCTCTCTCTCTCTCTCTCTCTCTCTCTCTCTCTCTCTCTCTCTCTCTCTCTCTCTCTCTCTCTCTCTCTCTCTCTCTCTCTCTCTCTCTCTCTCTCTCTCTCTCTCTCTCTCTCTCTCTCTCTCTCTCTCTCTCTCTCTCTCTCTCTCTCTCTCTCTCTCTCTCTCTCTCTCTCTCTCTCTCTCCTTGCCGTTCCCATGGCAACTCCTCCTTATTAAGGCGATGGCCTGGTTCATTTTTAGGACTTTCAGATTCCCACAGAGACACCGAAGAGTTCTCACACTGACAGTCTGACGCACACACACACACACACACACACACACCCACACACACAGACACACACCCATACACCCCCCCCCCCCCCCCCCCCCCCACACACACACACACACACACACACTGAGGCCCCCTCACGTGCACCATATGTCCACATATGGTAATCTCTCCCTCTTTCTTGCTGTACTTGGGGCTACGTGTGTGCTCCAGCTAACCCTCTGTCTGTATTTCTTGTTGTTTTTATGTGCAGGGTGGCATGTATGTGTTCCAGCTGTTTGACTACTATGCAGCCAGCGGCGTGTGTCTCCTGTGGGTAGCATTCTTTGAATGTATTGCCGTAGCCTGGGTTTATGGTAAGTAGGCTCTCCAAACACACTACCAGGTGGAGCTAGCTGGCTGAAACACTTAGCATTATACACCCATATACAAAAATAGCTAGCAATGATATGTAACTTGGCCCCAATATAGCCAAACTAGGTGGAGATATATCACATAGCTTTAGCAAGAATGCATGCATCACAGATGGAGCTAGCTAGTGATGTAATTTAGGTCTAGCACCAACACATTACGTTCGCTGCAGTGCTACAGTTTCTGTAATTTTCCGCATGATTGTTCCGCAGGCGCAGATAATTTCTACGATGCCATTGAGGACATGATTGGCTACAGACCGAATCCTTGGATGAAATGGAGTTGGACTATTATCACACCCGCTCTGTGCATAGTAAGTAGAAAAAAAAAAATATTATATTGTATTACAAAAGTCAATTCAATGTATAACAAACAATACATTATTACTGATTGTAGTGCGCTGTTAAGAGAAAGAACCCAAACATATACAGTAGCTGATGTGTTTACCAAAGTAAATATCCAAATCTGTAAACATGCAAATCTGTGTTCTCTCTAGGCCTGCTTTGTCTTTTCATTGGTCAAATACAAGCCATTGACCTACAACAAGGTGTACGAGTATCCTGATTGGTCCATCGGACTGGGCTGGACTCTTGCCCTGGCCTCAATGATCTGCATCCCCATGGTGGTTGTCATCAAGATCATCCAATCAGATGGGCCTCTCATAGAGGTGGGTGGAGCTCACACTGAACGGGGAAGCTCAGAGGGAGTGTTATACAATGAATTGTAGTTGTAGTTAATTGTAATGTAGCTAACTGAATATTTTATCACAAACCAAGGAAGTTTAAACATTGTAATTATGTTTGCCAATTTAGAAGTGTAACAGTAATTGAAAAATATTAAATGTATCTCTCTTTATTCATCCTCCTCTCCTGCTGTTTCTCTTCCCCCTCCTCCTTCTCCTCCACTTCCACCTCCCCTCCTCCTCTTCCTCTGCTTCCTCCTCTTCCAACTCCTCCTCCTCCTCCCTTTCCCTCTCCTCCTCCTGCTCCCCAGAGGATCAAGGCGGTTGCGGCCCCCGTGCGCGGCGGGGCCAGCTCTCGCCCCGCAGGCCACCGTGGCGTGATGGACGGGCCCTTCACCCTGGACCCCAACGGGAACAAGGGCCTGCTGATGAAGGCCCCCACCCACACCATCGTAGAAACCGTGATCTGAGGAGGGGAGGCACTGCCGCTCTGTGAGCCCGCTCGCCTCCCCCCTTAGCCACCCCAACCCCCCCCCCCACCCCCACCCTGCTCTGTTCTGCTAGCTAGCTTCCTGTTTGTCTATCTGTGTGTCTGGTGGACTGAAAAGGGTTTTGGAAAAGAAAAAGATAAAAAGATTAAGTCCCATTCCCACTTCAGGAGGAGTGATTTTAAAGGTGTTAGGGATATCCCTGTGTTGCTTGTTTCTTATAAAGACCCGGTCTCGGTGTGCCATGATAACTATGGACGGTTGCAAAGGCCGGACAGTCAAATGAAGAGGTGATTGGCGAAATACACCAGCTAGTTTGGAGAAGGGCAACGAACCCATCGTATCTGTAGCCAAGGATGGGTCGTTTTCACTTTCAAACTCCATATCTTCATAAGTGTTTTGAAACGGCCCAGAGTCGTATCATTTACATTTAGGGCATTTGGCAGACGTACATCGGTTAATACACACATTGACACACTGACGGTTGTCAACCATGCAAGGCGACAGCCAGCTCGTCAGGAGCAGTTAGGGTTGTCTTGCTTAAGTGTCTTGCTCAGAGACACATCGACACTCAGCTAGGAGGAGTTGGGGATCGAACTCGCAACCTTTACAAAACAACTGCTCTACCTCCTGAGCTAAGCCGTTTCCCCCCTAAACGTATATATATGTATGCATATATACATACATATATATATATGCTACCTTGTTGTGAACTGCTCCTCTATTCCCCCCCAAAACAGCTGCCTGCTTCTTGAGACAGCCTGGAAGTGGAGTCACTGCCAAGCAAGCCAGGCTCGGGCTAGTGCCCGTGTGGTGGGTTGCACCATGTGTATACATGGGGGCCCCTCGTGCATGTGAGTGTGGCCCCAGTATAAGATCAGAGGAGACAGGGTAGGAGAACCAGCCAATGGCCCCCAACGTGTCTGTAGAAGAGCACTGCGGCGGCCATGTCGTGTGCGTTCGATCGATCACTGCCTAGGCTCCGTCAGCCAATTTTACAATCGCTTCCTCCTTTAAATAAAATAGAGAAAATAGTGGGGGAGGGGTTTGCGTAAACCACAACTATCACTGCCATTGAAAACGCACCTCTGTAGTGGGAGGGGAGGGGAGGGGGGTAACCTTTGACCCTGTGAGGTGACCCAGGGTTGGGTAAAAAAAAAAAAAAAAAGCACCTTGCGAGAAACAAATGTCACCAGGAGGATGAGGAGAAGTAAGGAGTACCTGAAGGCATTTGAATGGTGGCATCCGAAACCCTTGACGTCTGTCGTCTGTGGCGTGATGTACATTTAGTAGTTAAACTCTCTATCTATCTTTACCTCTCTGTCCGTCCCTTCGACCGTTTTAGAGCAGTCTCCAGTACTTTAGCTCCAGACTTCAGTTTTCTACAAAGGAAGGTTATTTACATTTGTTATTTCTGTCGATGTTTCTAATGTTTTTTTTTTTTATTATTATAAAGACTATTATCGTTGGAACATAAACTTAATGAAAGTTGCTGTAGTGGGAAATAGGAAACATGCTTTAGCGTCAGTTAAATAATATACACTATCATACATCAAACGAATTTTAAACTTTAATCTACTGAGGTAAACATATATACAGGCCCGCCGGTCCCTATACGCAGAGTGCGTAGGCCACCAAGTACCTTGGGGGGGGGGCACCAAAAATTAAGGTTTGTAAAAAAAAAAGAAAAAAAGATTACATTATTGAATTAAAAAAAAAGTAAATTAGTTATGAAGAGACCCACCGTTGTTTTTTCTTAATTGTATAACCTATCACTCAAATTTCAGCAAATTAGATGTTCTTACCTAATATATAAAAAGAGGCTCCCCCCCGTGTAGGGCACCGAAACGGCCAGCAGCGGCCCTGCATATACTGTATATATATATATATATATATATATATATAATATATATATATATATATATATATATGGATACATATATGTTGATATATCCTGCACTAGTACTGCACTAGTACTGCAATAGTACTCCAGAAACCTTTAATAGTAAGACATAAAAATGTGTGTAGCATTGCAGTGCACTACTTTCTTCCCATAGTACCTTATATCTTTGAAACAATAAAATCTTATCAATTAGCAAAACTCTGTGACATCGCGTATATTTACCTCTGCGCTCCAAAATCTTGCTTTAAAGAAATGCTCAGAAAAGAAGTACAACCAATTATCTATTTTTTTTCATTGTTAGCAAGCCAACCAAACCATTATTTAGACCAGTCACCCCACCAGCTTTGTGGCGTTATTTATGGTATGAGCTCATGCTAATATCAAGCTTATACTATTCAAAGGATGTATTTCCAAACGTTAATGCACCGGCGGCTTCCACCCAGTTACACTTTGACCTCTTAACTGAAAAGTTATCTGATGGGAATCGGAGAGAAATCGCCCAGATTTTCATCTCAGCCCTGCTGGTCAACTGGGTGTCTGAATTCCAAATGTCTGAATAATAATAATCCTGTTTACAGCTCATTAACCCAAAGTCAGGTTCAAATATTTCTTGTGTTCATGGAACAATGCGGTCATATAACATGCTGGAATTGGGGATCACTAAATATGTTTTCTCTTAGATGATCATGTAGATATCTTTCGAGACAGAACTCAGTATACTTCAAAAAAATTCCCACCTGTAATTCTTTGAAATACGTCAAAATACTTGTGAGGCAGGGAAAACGAAATAAGGACCAATTGTAATTGCAGTGTTACATTAAATTAAACATTTGATTCCCCTACTTAGATACACATCAAAATAACCCAAGAAGACAGAATTTATGGATTGTTGAAATATGGTTGTGCCGTATTTTTTAAACGTTGGAAAGATGTTCACAGGAGTTCTGTGGCGCAAGCAAACATCTATTCTATGGTGCAGGCTTGGAATGACCTTACCCTTGTATTTTATATCAATGGATTTGCTCCAAATCTATAGACCTGCCTTCCAACACTCCCGGCAGACACGGCCTGCTGAAAGCTTCCTGTTCAAACGAGATAAAACCCAAGGTTTTCAAAATAAGAGTCTTGAAGATTAAGTTACTATAAAACAGAGAGCATCACTGAAGAACATGGAATGTGTAAAGTCACCCCCAGGGGTAAATGTTTCAGGATGTCTTTTTTTGAGGAATAAAAAGTAGTCTCTTTTTATTATTTTTTATTTTTGGTGTTTTACGACAGTAACAGTTTATTTCTATATTTTGTTTGATTGTTTTGTCAATCACATTTGCCTTTTGTATATCAAATATAGTGTATTTGAGCCTCTTGCATTTGGAGTATCATGTACAGCTGTCAATCAAAAATGAAAAAAAAATAAGCTGCGGTTTGTTACGTGCAATACTTTGTAGAAAGAGAAGTATTTTTTTCATGCAGTTTTTTTTCCAAATCGTGGTACTAACTCAAAGAATTACCTGTGAATTCTTAGACATGAGAAATTGGAAACTTTCAGGGGCCAATTTATTGAAAATGAAAATGACACCACAAAATTCTGCATTTGGAAACCAATTATATCCAAAAGCGGAGCTTTTCTGTTGACAAACTGTTATTCCATCTAAGCTCTTGTAATTTGAAATGCACTGAGAATAAAATAATGATTTAACATTGTCAAAAATTGTCTTGCTTTTTCAGAGTATCTGCGCATGGGTTGTGGTCTCTCTTGGGGCAATGTGTGTCTGGAAGTGTGTATTTGTCATCCTGGCCAAACCAAACAACAGTTGTTGTGTTATCAGGTTTTTACATCATAGCTATCTCTTCTGAATGGCCTAGCGTCCCCCATCTGTTTAAGCAATCTGATATCCTCCTGAACACTCGCTACACTAGCGTCGCCCATTTGTTTTATCCATCCTATGTCCTCGAACCCATAACTACCCTAATGTCCCCATCTGTTTCATCACCTGTTAGGGTAGTTATAGGATCTATAACTAGTTATAGGGTTTGTAACTACCTTAGTGTCCTTCATCTGTCTGAGACTGCAATGTCCTCATAAACCCTATCACTATCACATCATCCTTAATTTATCTTAGACAACAATGTCCTCATAAACACTATAATTACCCTAGTGTATCTTTCTTAGACACCAATGTCCCCATAAATCCTATAACTACCGTAGTGTCCACCATCTGTCTTAGACACCAATGTCCTCATAAACCCTATCACTACCATGTTGCTCATCATCTTTCTTAGACACCAATGTCCTCATAAACCCTATCACTACTACAGCTTCCTTCATCTGTCTTAGACACCAATGCCCTCATAAACCCTATACCTACCCTAGTGTCCATCTGTCTTAGCCACCACTGTCCTCATAAAACCTATACCTAGTATCCATCTGTCTTAGACACCAATGCCCTCATAAACCCTATAACGGCCCTAGTGTCCTTCATCTGTCTTAAACAACACTGTCCTCATAAACGCTATATTTACACTTGTGTTCCTCATCTATTGCATCCAATCCCCCCGAAATCATGCATCTATGTACATACATCGTACATAGATCCAATATGGCGTATGTCTTCGTCACCTAAAGTCTGACTTGTAGGAAACTTATACTTGGAGTGTATAAAATAACCGTCCTCTGGTCAGCATGAGTTCAATGTCGCAAATGGACATCGTGGTAGAAGCATGATCTGTAGTGTGGTTTTAGCTTTGATCTAGAGTCAAGAGAGTGTATTTCAGTAGTTGCTATAATCTCCTATTAAGGAACAGTTTGATAAGAATAATAGCATTCTGCACTGTATTCTTAAAAAAATATCAGCCCTTAAAATAACCATTGTTAATCTTCTCAAATAACCCCCTACAAAATGTTTCCAGTGTGAGTGCATAACAAGTGTGTTATGCGTGAAGCTTATTAAAAATACATCCCACGGTTATTTTTGTATTTTTTAAAATGAATGGAGGAAGTAAATTGTCCCTGTAACCCCAAAGCCTCCCATCTCTGTTTACATTAGGAGCCCATTACCCAAGACACAAAGGGCTGCCTCCGCATCGCTTCCCCATGGAGATCCTCTCTCACAACAAAGCCATCGCCTCCAGCACTGCAGAGGGCTCTGGGAATGTTCCACCACATCGTTGTCCATTTATTGCAATTAGTCAATTTTGTTGTGACGCAGCAGTGAACGTAAACATAGACTTTACACTAAAACACAATAGCATATCCCAGTATACAGCAGACCACAAAGCAGCGTGGCACACCCCTCTAAAGTCTGCAGTCAGCGGCTGATCTGTGGATTAGCCATGAATCAAGTTGCAATAAAGGTTAAAAATAACTGGGGTTGAACAGTAAGCTTCTTGTTTGAGGACAGGGCACATTGGTGCCTGTGACTGCTTTCACAAGTGATCCAGCTTCAGTGAAACTGTGGCAGAGCTGCGATGTTGGAGGCCAGAGCCCGGCTGTGTTTGAATTGACTCTCTTGTTCCCCCGTTCCCTAATCCCCCATATAAATAACACTTTATAGTACACTATTATAGGGATCATTTGGACAGCAATTATGCAGTGGAAATCTTATTGGTGTGACGTGTTTTGGTCGAACAAACAAGCCGACAAGTGTTAGATCTCTCCCCATGACAGCTACAGCATTAAAAAAAAAACGTGTGCGCTGACCATCACTGTTGGAGGATTTAGATGAAAATAGAAAAAATAATGCATCATGAGATATTTAGCAGAAATAAGTGTCAGTTACGTAACCCATTACATTAAACTACTCTCACGGTGCATTTTGGGTAGAACGTAATGATATATTTGGGGAACCAGATTTCTGAAAAGTTTAATCCCGACGGCAAGAGTGACCAAGTTAAGAGAGAGCTGCGGGGATATGAGCTGCAGCAGGGCTGGCAACTCATTATACTCAGCCCATTCTTCTGAAGTTCATGGACAGGACTTACTGAGGAAGCATTAACTGATTGTCCTGAGAACAGACTCTTCCCTAGCTTGTCTTAATGTGTTACAGTGAGTTATGGAAAGGTATGCTAACTATTGTAAGAGTGGGCCAATTTGTGTGACTGTGTGTGTGTGTGTTTCTTCTGCACATAAAGGCTTTCTGTGTACGTTTACATTGTTCCTTTGTTTTGTATAAAGGTCAAGTCATCTCCTCTCATTCACTCACCCTCTCTCACACCCCTCTCCTCCTCTCTCTCTCTTTCTCTTTATCTCTGTCCTCCCTCTTATCTTCTTCTCCCACTCCCCCTTCTCTGTCTCTCAACAACGGATTTCTGATCAAACAAATATACTCAAATGCAGCAAGAAAAATTGCAGCACACTACAAATATACAACTCGTTCACCTCAAACTAAAAAAGGATACACATTAAACCAATGCTGGGTGAGAAGTCAGAGAAATACACACACAGACAAACAATGTAAAATAAAACCATTTTATTATGTTAATTTTTCCTCATAATTTCATCTTGAACCAATTATTGAATTCTTCTTAAAAGAGAAGTATCGCCGTACACTCTTTGAATCTTTAAAAAACCACCAAAATGACACCCAAAACCACAACACCGACACACTTTGTTTTCCCCTCCTGTGGCCACGCGCATGTGCTTCAGTTCCTTCTCAGCGGAAGAGTAATATCATAGAAAAATACTATTTTACATAGAATAGAACTTTACACATGTGAAAAAATACACCATATCAGCACACATGGTAGGTTTATGAGCCCAATCCGTAACCCAACCCCTGATGACCTTCAGCCTACCCTCTCTGACCCCCAAGGACCTCCAGGGGACCCCCAGGGAACCACTCTGTTACAATAGGCTGCCAAGCAGTTTGAGAGAGAAATGACTGAAGTCAATTTGACATGGTCAACCAACAAACTCATTTCCCCTTAGATCTCGCTAGTGTAAATGTCCCTTTCCATTTAAATGTCGGCCTTTACCTCATCCATTTTTCTTCCTCTGTGCTGTAAACATATACAAACACCACCATTTGAAATGGCTATATATATATATATTAATATATATATATATATATATATATATATATATATATATATATATATATATATATATATATATATATATAGTAAAGGGCTTTAAGAGAGCAGTGATTGGCTGTAATCGCTTGTTTCTCTCGCCAATCACAATGCATCTTTTGAAATCCTCCAACCAGTGAAGAGTCTTTGTCCTCTGTCTCCTGTCCGGATTGGGCTGTTATACTGACCTTGACTGGATAATGCATAGGGTATGGATGGCCAAATATATACACACACACACACGCACAGCACACACACACACACACACACACACACACACACACACTGACACACGCACTCATGCACCCACACACCACACACACGCACACACACAGACCCCTGCATGCACACACACATAATTGAAAAAGGCTTTTTTTATATCAGTATTTCAACTTTTGTATGATTCTTTAAATGTTTGTCTTTTCGTCGACATATTTTGTAGAAAACACTCAAACATGAAACAGGAAAGTACAACGGTTAATAAACAGTGTGCTTTTTTGTAAGTGCTTCAGGTGAAATAAGCATTGTATGTTCTCCATTTCATTAAATTCATCGACTTTTGAATAATAATGCATTTTTATTGAATAATGAATGCATTACTATTGAATATTGTTCATTCAGGCATCTGTCTAGCCAGACAGAACAAAGTAACTGTTGTAGATCTAGAATACATAGAAGAGAGGGGGCATAAGAGGAGGAATGTGCGATGAATGTACACACTGTCTTTCTTTCTTTTTCACACACATATGCATGCACTTACTATGTGTGTGTGTGTGTGTGTGTCTCTCTCTCTCGCTCACGCTCAGGCACTCACACATGGCCTATCACTCTTTCCCACAGACACACAAACACTCTCTTTCTTTCATGAACTATCTTTATGAACCCCATCACCCACACACACACACACACACACACACACACACACACAGCACACACACACACACACACACACACACACACACACACACACACACACACACACACACACACACACACACACACACACACACACACACACACACAGGGAGCGGTTGGACTCCGATTGTCTTATGTAACAAGATGACTGAACAGGGGAAGAGAGCAAAAAAAGAGAGAGAGAGAGACAAGAGAGAAAGTGATAGGGAGAGAGAGAGAGAGAGAGAGAGCGAGGGATTGAGCGAGAGAGAAAGAGAAAGTGAGAGAGAAAGATACACTGAAAACCAAACAGAGGTTATGCTTCTTCTCGATGAAACACTTAACAAACACACACACAGTTGTTCTCATCTCATATTCATTCTGTATCACTGCATAGCCCTCTTTACAGCCCCCCTCCCCCCCCCCCCCACAACACCCACACACACACACACACACACACACACACACACACACACACACACACACACACACACACACACACACACACACACACACACACACACACACACACAGTATGTTTCTACATTATAGAATGTGCATGATAGTGTGTGTTTGTGTATGTGTTTGTATGCATACGTCTGTGTGTGTGTGTGTCTGTCTGTGTTTGTATGTGTTTGCCTGTGCAAATGTGCAATATGTTCACATGTATGTGGGAGAGAGCTACTGTGCATGTTTGTGTGTGTGTGGACGTGAGTAGAGGGATCGAAATGTTATGTGTGTGTGTGGTGTGGGGTATAGTGTGTGTGTGTGTGTGTGTGTGTGTGTGTTGTGTGTGTGGTGTGTGTGTGTGTGTGTGTGTGTGTGTGTGTGTGTGTGTGTGTGTGTGTGTGTGTGTGTGTGTGTTCATGACTGTGTCTCTGGTCTCCTATACTCATGGGAACAGCACCTTGTGGGGATGTTGTTGGGACCTCCATAGTGACATTTACACCAACTCAACACTGGACACAGGAACACCTCTGAAGAAATACATGCTATTACAACCAGTGGTTCTGATTGGTCCAAAATAAGAACCAATCAGAACCTATTATAACCAGTTATAATTACCTGATTGTGACTTCATGCTCAACCTGCATCACAGAGAACTCAAAAAATGAAATGAATTCTGGTTTGATTTACAAAAACAGTGAGGATAGCAATTGGATAGTCCCTTCTATGCTTTTACAGAAATAGTTCAGTGTGCGGTAACACTTGAAACTCAAACATCTGCGTTCTTTTGTCTTTGTAGCGCAGGTATGAGCCTCAATGCCGTGCGCTCTGAGAAGATGTTTCAAATCCTGGGCACTGGTCGGTCACCACAAAAAAACTAAAACATCTGTTCTGGGTTCTAGACAGAGTCTGCGTGAAGACAAACGGCAACAAAAACGTCATCCGAGACGAAGACTTCACAAACCAGGGATTTCGTGCATTACTACGACAGAGAAAGTTCTAGAGCTAGTGGTCGGATGACTCCTTGTAAGAAAAATACAAGGCTGGAAGAGAAGAGTGAGGTTAGTTTTTTTTTCTTCACATGGATTCTTCTGGGGAAGCGGTCCAAGGCGCAGCAGCAAAAACAGATCAAATTCCTTGCTACATCTCCGACCTGGACAGTTGCCTTGGACATGTCCGTCACAAAGTGCTCTGAGCCTCAAAGTTCTTAACGTCTCCTCGAATAAGTCCAACTAAAATCAGCCAACCGTAGTCACAGGGAGTCCTGTTCAAATTAGGTGACCATGTTCGAAAGTAAGGCAGTTGGCTGAAACATCACAGAGATTGTTGCACTCGGCTGGAGAAAAATTCACAGATCTGGTGGACCAGAGAGAAGACCTCAATGTGCTGTAGATCTCTTAGCATCGGTGAATGTGCCTTCCTATTTGAAATTGATCAGTTTTCTTTTTGCATTGACTGCATTATGTTCACTATGTGATTTGTGCCGTGTCAGGGAATATTGTATTGAAATGTGGCACATTGGTGTGATGCTCGGTAGCACAACAGGATTGTGCGTTGTGAATTGAGCTAGTTGTGTGTGTGTGTGTGTGTGTGTGTGTGTGTGTGTGTGTGTGTGTGTGTGTGTGTGTGTGTGTGTGTGTGTGTGTGTGTGTGTGTGTGTGTGTGTGTGTGTGTGTGTGTGTGTGTGTGTGTTTGTGTCTGTGTGTGTGTGTGGGTGGGTGTTTGTTCACGCTACAGGTCTAGCTGGTGGTCCATGGTGTTATTATTGTCCTCCAGGGGGTTCCGGCTGACCACCAGCTCCAGGCGGTCTCCAGCCTCGGTGATGAGGGGCACGGCCAGGCAGCAGTCAAAGTCCCTGGTCCGCACGTGGTTCACCTGAGGACCAGACCACAGCCCTGATCACAAGCTTGATCCACACCAACATTAGAACTCAGTTTGACTAGAAAGGCCTTGCCATAATCGAACTCCAAATAAGAAGAAAATGTAAAAATGTAATGTTCATATACTCATGTCTGATAATATGAGTACAAATCTGGATCCAATCTGAATCGCAGTAGGAATGACGTTTGCGTGACTGCATGCAACAATGATCGTAATCTTTCCTTGCTATTGATAGAACATCAATAGATTGGTCAATCATTAGCGATGATACAAAGAGAAAGAGGAAGGGAGAGAGAAAGGGTGAGCGAGAGAGAGAGATTTCATTACAGCCTTTTGATATTAAGTAACAAGAGAAGAAGCATTAGTTCATAGGAGTCATGCTACCTGCCCGCACAAGACCTTTAATGTCTGAATAAAAAGCCTCCGTGATTCGTCTTAATGCTCATGAGTCAGCAAGAACCCAGCATCAGGTAGATATAGAGTGTGTTGTTCTGACCACCCTCCTATACTGACCTGTAGGATCCGGTCGTAGGGCCTGAGACCGGAGCGGTCAGCGGGCCCGTCGTTCCGGATCATGTTGACGTAAACCCCCTTCTCCAGGAAGCCATCAGATACGCTGAAGCCAAAGTCATCGCTCTCCGGGTCCTTCATCACCGTCACCTGCAGGGTTCAGCATAGGGGGGGTTCAGGCTGGGTTAGTGAATGTTCAGTTGAGCCTAGTTTGATAAGAGCTAGTTGAGATAAGCCTGATTTAGTTAGAGCTAGTCTTGTAAAGGTTTAGTTAATCCTAGTTTGATAAGCGCTAGTTTAGTTTAGCCTGATCGAGTTAGATCTAGTCTAGTAAAGGTCTCGTTAAGCCAAGTTGGATAGGAGCTAGTAGAGTTTAGCCTCACTAATTAGGTATATTCCAGTAAAGGTTTAGCCAAGCCTAGTTTTATAAGAGCTAGTTAAGTTCAGCCTGATCTGATTAGGTCTAGTCTAGTAAAGGTTTAGTGTTGTCTAGTTTGATCTAGTATAGTGTCGTAAAGTCTTATTAAATCTGGTCCAATCTAGTTAAATTTAGTCGAGTTTACTATAGTTAAGCCTGTCTATAATCTAGTTTGTCAGTATTCTAGTTTTGTTAAAAAGTTAAAATGTAGACTAGTTGATTCTAGTCGGCTAAAGCAAGTCTAGTCTAGTCAGTAATGGTGAAGTTGATTCAAACATAGTTTGGTTTGATTTGTGTTTGTAGCTTGGGTCTGTGCTGTTTGGATGGCTTTTTTTTTATTTTGGATATGATTTGTTAGGCAAAGTTCCAGCATGACTTGTCTAAACCAAAGAAAATCAAACCTTTAGAACTTTGGCCCTTGCAGGCTGCCACAGGTCTATGAATATGTGTATGTGAAGCAATGGAAGAATAGAAAGCTGTAACTCTCTGACACAACACTGCCAGGGTGTTAATATCATGTTGTTCATAGAAAATTCGTAGAATGACTCTCGGAAGAACACTGTCGTGTGTTCCACAAGTTAACCAATACGTCACTTCCCCATTAGCTCCTGCTCTCCAGATACACTGGAAAGAAAAAGTAATTCTTTATTAAATGTGAAACCTTCCCACTGTACAATTCAACCAGGCTACGTTACGCTTTTGCTTTTCCGGTCCGGATGCCATAAAGTCATGTGACATTATTATTGGAAGTCTAAATCCATCAGCCATTGCATTTGGAACTGTGTCTTCACCAAAGACGATGTCACATTAGTGATTTAGATGATTGGAACAGAACACGTTGCTGGTGTTTGTTGTCTTCCTTGTTGAACACGGTGAAGGGAAAAGTGTCATTATATGTGCTTTCCAGATTTATTTGACTATACTTCATGTTAGATTATCTTATTTTGTGCGTATTATATGCTATTTTAAGGTTATTTTTGTTGCCTACCAGGTGGCTAGATGTGATGACTAGTGATCACCTAGTTAACCATAATAAGATCTCCAACAATGACCTGCACATGAAATCGGGAAGTCGGAGCATCACCAAGCAGATTACGCACAGACGCCTGAGATGGCTAGGACATGTGTTGAGGATGGGTCGCATCGCAAAAGTCACCTTAAGATAGACACCACTAGGCAAAAGAAAACCAGGGATGCAAAAAACCAAGCTGAAACAGATGAACCTGTCCTGGTAGAGGCCCAACATGCTGCCAGGGACCGAATGAAATGGAGAATTTTTAAGCCTTGTGTCCCATAGGGGCTGAAGAGGAGTCGTAGTAGTAGTAGTCAGCCATCCGGCAGGCCGCTTCACTTTACCTTGTGTAGCTCCAGGGGGTTTGGAGAAAGGATCTCCTGCATCTCCTCTTTAATCCGGCGGGACTCCCACGTCCTCTCTGACACCCTGAGGGAGGCCTTGGATTTGGAATCCTGGTGCAGGAGAGGGGAACGGGCATCTTGGTGCAGGTGGGCCTCCTGGAGCAGGTGGTGCCCTTGGTGCAGGTGGGCCTCTTGGTGCAGATGGGCCTCCTGGCGCAGATTGGCCTCCTGGCGCAGGTGCGCCTCCTGGTGCAGCTGTGCCTCTAGAAGGAAGAGTTCTTGTTTTCGAAAATAATCAGAGACAGTTATCTTCGAAAACTCATTCCTGAAACAGGGCTCTGTAACGCATCAGAATTGCAGGGATATACAGTATTTCTGAAACACACATCAACGTTATGAATTACGTTGCATGTATTGCTAAGATCTGTATATAATTCAGGTTAAATTCTCCTTCCATAGTGTCCCAGAACATGTACTGCATCATATCATACAGAAATACAGTACTACGTACTGGATCTCAGAACATGATCACAAATAAATAAATTACAATACAATAGGAATACAACTATAATAGCAATGGCAATTAACGTAGTGGTCTTCTGACTTCCTGTACCTTTTTGTAGCAGGGCCTCCTGGTGCAGCTGGTGCTCATGGTGGAGATGGGCCTCCTCATGGAGGTGAGCTCCCTGATGCAGCAGGGAGTTCCTGCGCAGGGGGCTGATTCGGCCGAGGCTCAGTAGGGGGTCTTGGCCGGCTTTTGGGACTCCGTCCACACCCAGACTGATGGCTGATCCAGTCATGATGGACGCCTACACACATGAACACATGAATTAAAATACACTGTCTAGTCCCTACCTATGACTTTAATGACCTGTCTTTGTACCGTATAGCCCCTACCAGCTCCTTAACGACCTGTCTCTGTACTAACCTCTACCTGTGTGTGTACTGTCTAACCCCTACCTTTCTGTGAACTGTCTAACCCCTCACTCTCTGTACTGTCTAAACCCTACCTGTCTATGTACTGTCTAACCCCTGACAGTCTGTGTACTGTCTAACCCCTACCCGTATGTGTACGGTGTCCTACCTGTCTCTGTACTGTCTAACCCCTACCTCTCTGTGTAAGGTCTCCTACCTCTATCTCTCGGAGGAGTTCTGATTGGCCGCAGGTCTCCAGGTCCTCCAGAGCCTGACACCAGAAACTGTCCTCTGGGTCCAGAAGAACACTGTCTGGCTGCTGGCTGTTGTAGCTGGACACACACACACACACACACACACACACACACACACACACACACACACACACACACACACACACACACACACACACACACACACACACACACACACACACACACACAACACACACACACACACACACACACACACACACACACACACACACACACACACACACACACACACACACACACACACAGTAATATTACATCATTTATTGCATCTTTGCATACTCTTCATTAAAAATGAATGAAACTAATATAGACTAAACACACACACACACTCACACAAATACAACCTCCTCTCCCCCAATCTCTCTTTCTCTTTCTCTCTCCTACCCTGGTCCCTTGTCCCAATCGTCCTCGCTGAATCCTCCGTCGCTGAATGGGTAGTTCTTCCTGCGGCCAGCAGGGGGGGGGCTGCCGGGCTGCCTGGCGCAGCGCCACTCATGAGGGTGCAGAGCAAGACCTGCCGCCTGCTGGCTGTACGTACCTGCAGCGTGGGAATGCTCATTATTGTCTTGAACCGGTGAACCCAAAGGGCCCTATCTTGCATCCGGCGCAATTGTCTTTCTCACTGGCGCATGTGTCATTGCTAGTTCGCAACTGGCGCAGAGCGTTCTTTTCCCTCCTGCGCCACGCGTCGATAAATTAGGGAATGATCTTGCGCCCCAAGGGGCGGTTCGGCGAAAGGAGGAGGCGTGTTCTGGCGCAAACGTTCCCTGGTGCTATTTTGCAGTTTCAGAAACCACTTGCGCCACAAACCAGGAAATACCTGGTTTAAAGTCAGTGGCGCGTTGTTGAGATGCTTTTTTAAGGGCGCATGCATAATGTTGCTTGTGCACCTCCTACATACACTTTGCTTCTCTCATCTACCTAGCCACACATTCTTGGTAAATTTGGGAAAGGACAGCTGATACAGCGGTAATAAGTTGTAGGCTACTTTTACACACGCGAAACTAAACACGTAACGCATAATACAGTCCATGACACATATATATTAGGAACACAAGTTGATAACGATAATACATACAATACTGATAAGAAACAATGTTTATAATGTATTGCGTGTATCATTAAATAGAATCACAGTTACCGCATATCATATGTGTGTTATTTTCTTTGCCGAAATTTATTTGAGGTATTTCTGAAGTTGTGGAAGAAAACCTTATTCCATGTGTGAATTAGGCCATATTATTTTGCCGTAAACTGAGCCATTTGAAGTTTGAAATGCATGTGCATCTGTCTCATCGGAGACTGCAGACGCGCTGTCAAAATATCAACTCGTCAAATTCAAATGCGCTCATGGCTCTTAAAGGGGATGGAAGCTGGCACTCTCATTGGTTTATTGCAGGTTACGCCCAAACCACACCTACGGGTAACTAGGCTACTTCAGACCAACCCTTTTTAGAGTTACGCCGGTAAAATAGCTACATCGCCATAGAACCGCCCAAAAAGCTACTTGCGCTTGGCGCTGAGTTTCAGACTGTTAAAATAGGGCCCAAAATCTTGTTTTCTTTTGTTTGAACCATGTTAATATTTCTTTTTTGATCTTTAAGATAGTAGTCTGTGCCATTTTGTCACTGTGTCTAAAATACTAGCATCATTTTTTAGTTTTTAAATGCTGCTCTGCTTCTATCTTTTTGTGATATTGAAGTGCCTTTTCCGTTGCACTTTGACCTCACGACGAAGGCACACCACCATCAAGAGGTTACGCTGGGGCTCTGTTTGCGTTACCGTGCGTTCACACCAGAAGCGAATGCACAGCGTGAGTACATATAAAGTCAATGCAAAGATGGGAATAAATGCAATTTTGCTTAATGCTGAATCACTTGCGTCAGAAAAGTTTTGCTCAAGCAACCTCGCCTCGAGTAACAGGAGTAGAATAATGTGGTGTTAAACGCACCTCTATACTACAAAGTTGTGTGGCACATTTAATCCTAAAACATTGCTCCATATAGCGCTCATAATCAAAAATGCATACTACTAATCTTCAATAAAGTATTCTAAAGTTGAAGTGGGTCATAACCATGGTGAAAACATGTCAGGTTCCGAGAACTCTTGCCACATTTCTTCTCCTAAATCTCAGTGTTTCGAATTTGGGTTCTATTACACTTTAATGACAATGCTTGGGTGACCGTTGACCTTTACGTGTGTGTCCTACCCTGGCTTCCGTAGCCGGCATCCAGCCCGGAGCCGTCCCAAGACTCAAGGGCGGAGTCCACACTGGGGATGGTGGTGGAGTAGAGCTCTGACAGCTGATTGGTCTGCTGGCTGTCTGTCAAATCGTCCTCAGGGTCACTGAGGTCGTTCTCCATGGATTCCTCCCCCTCCTCCCCCTTCCGCTCCTCTCCGTCTGGGAAACGTAGGGAGTGTGTTCATATTTATAGATCCTCCATCTACGTGGAATCATTGAGCAGAAGCTTTAACCTGATGCAACTCACCGGCAAGGCAGATCCAAAGAGTTAAAGCGGACTGTACAGTCGATATCAGAGTAGCTCTTAGGCGGAAAGATGCTTGTAAGGAGAATAACTTTTATTCTGTCAAATCAATCATACAAAAGTACTTAAATCCAATTGGGATGAGTCTTCAGTTGTCTATCTATATACAGTATATATCCCTCTCTATCTATGAAAGACATCTGAAGACTCATCCCATAAAAGGATTTGTGTACTTTTGTTGGATTGTGGTGACTAAATAAAAGTGTATATATATATATATATATATATATATATATAATATATATATTATATTAATATATATATATATATATATATATTAGTGCATTCAGTTTAATGCGTTATTAACGACGTTAACGCAAACCAATTTTAACGGCGTTCATTTTTTTTATCGCACGATTAATGCTCTTTTGGCTTGGCAAACGTTGTCGTTTTTTCACTTGGATCTAGCTACACAGGAAACAAAACAACATGCACGCCGCACAAACTTGTTGGGGCAAGCAAGGATACGGAGCTGGTGAAAAACTCCTTAAAAGTGTGTGTGTGTGTGTGTGTTTGTGTGTCACTGTGGTCGAGCCTGCACAAGAGCTGCGACGTCTTTCTGACCAATCGCAGTTCAAGGCCCACCTGGGCCTGTACCACTTCGGGAGGGGCCGGTCAGTAACTACTACAGTTTGTGAGTGTTGCGTTCTGTTGAGTGAGTAAGAGGTTGCGGGCGCACAGCTCAGGCTGCCGGACGGCGCTGCAAGGAATTTTTTTAAACTAAATATTATTATCCCGCAGTAATCAGCCCGACAACCCTGAAATGTTAACGGCCCACCGGGAATTCTCCCGATTACCACTCCACAACCGTGTGTGTGTGTGTGTGTGTGTGTGTGTGCGTGTGTGTGTGTGTGTGTAGGTATGTGTGTGTGTGTGTGTGTGTGTGTGTGTGTGTGTGTGTGTGTGTGTGTGTGTGTGTGGTTGTGTGTGTGTGTGTGTGTGTGTGTAGTGTGTGTGTGTGTGTGTGTGTGTGTGTAGGCGTTATTCGATAGCCTGGTAATGTGTATAGGCCTACGTATGGTAGGAATATTCATTCTGGTTTAAATAATAAGAGTTTTGTTTTTACATATTGTTTAATATATACACTCAGTGGATACAAGAATCAGTAAGGAGCACCTGTTCTGGATCTGGGTCAAATATGGACGTGGATGTGGATGTGAATGTGAGTGTTGTGAACTCACTGTCCAGCTGTTTCTTGATCTTCAGGGTGACCGTCTCCCCGGCCATCTGCAGCAGGTGGATGGCCTCGCTCAGCGGCTTCCCCTTCAGACTCACACTGTTGATGGCCAGGATACGATCTCCCACATGGATAGCCCCCGTCCTGCAAACACGCACACGCGCACGCACGCACAACCATACATGCAATGAAACATATCACAGTTATCCATTCACTTGTGTGAATCACATATAATACCACTATTGTGTTTGTGTGTGTCTGAGTGTGTGTGTGCGCCTCCATGCATGTATAGGCGGGGGGGGTTTGCTCGGCACATGGTGTAAGGAACATCCTGTCCTTTGTTTTGATGCCTTTGTTGGACTGGTTGCTAGGTTCATGCTAACCAGCAGAACACCAGCGTCATCCTCATGGGCGACGGGCCCAATGTTTCTCTGGGAAGATGCTAACCAGGTTAAGAGCCCCAGCAGAGTCATCCCGGTTTGCAGCCAACCCTCGACTAACTAAACCCAAGGTCTATTTAGGGTGCTATGTAAACCCCTGTTTTGTTGAACAAAAGCGCTGAAGACCTCGCCAACTGGGTTAAAGTTTACTCGTAATCTTATCAACAATCACACTCACTTCCTCACGACACGCACACGCACACACACACACACACACACACACACACACACACACACACACACACACACACACACAAACACACACACACACATACCTGCATAACTGTCATGCACATCACAGACATGCACACACACTTATACACCTACATGCCCAGGCACACACGCACACACACACCTGCATAACTGTAATGCACACCATAGACACGCACTTACACTTACACTACTGCTTTCCCAGTCAAACACGCACCTGCATAAACAGACACACGCACGCACACACGCACACACACACACACACACAGACACACACCTAATGGGCCAAACACTGACACATACACTACAGCATGCATGTACTTGTGTACTGGTGACACTGCTGATAGCAACAACATTTGGTACTGTGGTCTGTGAGTCAATGTTTGTGTGTGTATTTTTGTGTGTCCTTGTAATTTTCAGTTGTCCCAAGTTCCTCTTGTATAAATTGTGCTAAATCTCTCTCTCTCTCTCTCTCTCTCTCTCTCTCTCTCTCTCTCTCTCTCTCTCTCTCTCTCTCTCTCTCTCTCTCGCTCTCGCTCTCGCTCTCTCTCTCTCTCTCTCTCTCTCTCTCTCTCTCTCTCTCTCTAATCCAGTAATGGACTGACATTGGATTAAACTGTGTTATAAAATGTATCTACATGCAGAAAAACTTAGAATCTGTGGGCAAAAGTGTTTTTTCACTTGAATGAGCAGATGTACAAGCAGTTGTTAGTTTTGCATTGTATTGTTTTGTTAGTATTCCTAAGCAGTCATTCTATTTAAAGAGAAACATTAAATTCAACTATCACACTTAATGTGTCCAATGTTAACAAACCTGGATTCTGAGTAGTTCTCATACTCCTCATTTTTGAGGCGTGCATTAGATATATTTTCAGGTGTGTAATTAATATACTTTGAGGCGAGTATCAGACATGTTTGGAGGCATGTATTTGATAAATACATTTGTCCCCCTAATCAGGCCAAAGTAATGAAGCCGCCGTCGCCCTAGATATTAGAGTGGGGATAATCCTAATGCTGTGCTTGGGCTCAGTGTAAAGCCTCATCACATGGCTTATATCCCTCCACTATGTGGGGGAAGCCAGGTGGAGGGAGACCTGCATTGGCACAGTGGCTAGATGCTCTATTAATAGAGTACTGATGTTTGGTTCGACGTGCCTGTTAAAACTTTCAACTAACTTGTCATGGTTGTAATTTGGCCTTTGTATAGCTGAGCAGACTGTTAGCATAATGCCCATGTTAAATCTATTCTGATATGCTGAGCTGGCTCTTAGCATAATGCTAAAGCTGTATCTCTTCTTGTTGATCGGTCAAACAGGCATGATACTTATGTGGCAGCACCTGGGGTTGGTCAAACAGGCCTGCCATTTTTGTTAGAACACCTGGGATTGGTGAAACATTCATGCTATTTATGGAACAATATGCTCCTTGCCACTATTTGCGATAGGCGAGGCCTGACCTTTAGAGCAGCTGCAATGTTACGGATCTTGCACACTGCTCCATAAAACACCAACACCCAACTAAGGAATGTTGGCCGAACAATACAACATTGACCGATGCCAATTCAACATATTCACTAAGAAAGCGTTACCCCTTTAATGAACAGATAGGTTCATGTTGGGGCTGTGGGGTCTCTTGGGACTGTGTGTGGTGAGGAATGGAGGACGAAGAGTGGGAGCAGCGAGGATGAAGAGAGGATGAAGAGCGGATGAAGAGAGGATGAAGAGTGGATGAAGAGAGGATGAAGAGAGGATGAGGAGAGGAGGAAGAGCGGATGAAGAGAGGATGAAGAGCAGATGAAGTGAGGATGAAGAGCAAATGCAGAGCGGCTGAAGAGAGGATGAAGAGTGGATGAAGAGAGGATAAAGAGAGGATGAAGAGTGGATGAGGAGAGAAACTAAAAAAAGATCGTCTAGTGGCTCCAGATTGAAGCCCAGTCTAAACTGAGTGTGAGAGTGTGTTTATGTGCTACTCTGTGTGTGTGTGTGTGTGTGTGTGTGTGTGTGTGTGTGTGTGTGTGTGTGTGTGTGTGTGTGTGTGTGTGTGTGTGTGTGTGTGTGTGTGTGTGCGTGCGTGCGTGCGTGAGTGTGTGCTAGGGTGTGTGCGAGTGTGTTTGTGTGTGTGTGTGCTAGTGTATGTGTACCTCTCGGCCAGGCCCCTCCTGGTCAGACCAGAGATGGTGATGGGGTCAAAGGGCTCCTCGGTGCCTGAGATGGTGATGCCCAGAGGCCCTCCGTACCGCTTCAGCTCCACCGTGTACACGATGCTGCCCGACGTCTCCTGCTCATCTGGCAGCACACACAAACACACTTAATGCTCCTCAATACACACATAAATACAAAATGCTTCTCATCTTGAAGAACACAAACATGTAATAATACATAGAGTAGTACATACTTAACACAAACACATAAATACAGATAAATACCCAGTACAGTACGTATTTTTCTGGGACATACATTTGTGCACAGTCATGCATAAAAACACATTACACTATTATTGTCATGTCATTGCTACATTATAATAATAGGAACTGCCTGACGTCGGACATAGCAGAAATATACTGCGATGTACATGCACACACACCTATCCAAGACCACTCTTTTTTCAGAAAGTAGGTCATGAAAGAAACGTTGGATATGGTTTCCATGACAACAGGCATCCCAGTGCTGTGTCACCGTGAATCATTGCATGTCTCCACAGAGGTGCCTGTGTGTGTGTGTGTTTGTGTTTTTCTGAGATATCCTTAGGAAACAGTGCCCCCCAGTGGTCGTATGGGGTGTTTGCAGCTGTGTCACACGGCAACTGATTATATTTCACCTCCAGGTGTGTTCTTGATTCGCCATGACAACCCCATAGGCGTCGATTACGGGGGGACGGGGGCACATGTCCCCCCCACTATTTAAAATACGAATTTTGTCCCCCCCACTTTTAAAAATGCGACCGAAAAAACAACAAAAAAAACAACACATACTCAACCGAAATCGTCGAGTCTAGACCCTACATGCCCACTGCACCGTCAGTCAACGGACGTGGGAAGGCGTGGCTGACGGATGGGGGAGTAGTATTTGCAGAGGCATCCGTCAGCCAATCAAATCGCTTCGCGCTCCATTTTTTAAATTAACTTCTTCGCCGCTCTCCCGCTTTCCAGTATCGAGCCCGAGTCGCGTCACAGTGCTTAAATTTGCATACGCGATCTGATTGGATGACGGATCCGTCGCTGGGTGATGGACAACTGACGGAGGTAGTGGGCACGAGGCTTGACGCCCCGTGCCCACTACCTCCGTCAGTTGTCCGTTGCCCATTGACTTTGAATGGGGACTAGAGGTGGTTCGGTCGCGAACTGATTCGTTCGAACGAACGAATCGTTAGAACGAACGACCCGAACTGGTTCTTCTCTCTCGTTCGCGTCGTTCGCGTCGGTCGTCTCGTTCGCGTCGGTCGTCTCGTTCGCGTCGGTCGTCTCGTTCGCGTCGTTCGTGACTCAGAATTGACTCCTCCCAGACCCACGACTCGCAGACAGTTCGTTCAGGAAGACGAGGGACCGAGGCGACTTACGGCACACACTGTTGCTTGCACTGCACCAGGAGCAGGTTATAGTTATAACTAGGCTTATAGTTAGCTTCAACGATACATGAAGTAAACATAGGCCTACTTGGAACGTCCATGTAGGCCTACGCAGCAGCACTATGCGCAGGTGATGCCGCAAGGCATATCATTATTAACTAACGCATTATCTCTGAGGTGAAGTAAAGCCTCAGGTGGTCCGTTACATTTTCTTGTCAAGTAGCCTGGTGTTTACATTTTAGGGTTAGGGTTTCACATTGTTCCTTTATCTCGGGTATTTTTTTAATATATAAAATTAACGATATTGACTCAACTTTCAGGATAAAGTGATTCGATTCGCCATTCGATTCACCGGAAACTCGACTGAACCAGTTCAGTCGGGTTTCCGGTAGCACTGAGTCTGACTGACTCAGCTGAGAACCATGCAATGGGTGCATTGCATGATGCGATTCACCGCTACCGGAAACGGAAACTGGACTGAACCGGAAACTGGTCTGAACGAACGAACGAACGATTCGCGAACGACTCATCTTGGCGAACTGACTGACGCGAACTGGTTCACGTAAACGAATCATTGAATCCACCTCTAATGGGGACGGACGCGCAATGCATTGTGGATCCGTCCGTTCAGTTGGAGCGTTCGCCACCGTCAGAAAGTTGAAAAATGTTCAACTTTTTCGGCAGCGACGGATCCGTCATCCAATCAGATCGCGTATGCAAATTTAAGCACTGTGACGCGACTCGGGCTCGATACTGGAAAGCGGGAGAGCGGCGGAGAAGTTAATTTAAAAAATGGAGCGGCAAGCGATTTGATTGGCTGACAGATGCCTCTGCAAAGACTACTCCCCCATCCGTCAGCCACGCCTTCCCACGTCCGTTGGCTGACGGTGCAGTGGGCACGAGGCGTCAATCATGCGATAGGCGCGCACGAAGACATCCTCAGCATGCACAACAGCGGGCTGTGAGTGGAGCAAATGAGGGGGCGGGATTCTGATCATCAGTATCTCTCATTCAGTGCCGCGCCGCGCCGCGCGAGCACCTGTGGTTAATCATTCCAGCAGCAGGCCTACTACACTTGGCAGTTGGAAGGCAGCCTTGCAACCTCGTTTCTGACATACAGCGAGCGGAGCGAAACGGCGACGAAAACTCGCGCGAGGGTGTCCTGATATGCAGCGTGACGATTTTGTCGCGAGTGTATTTTATTGGTTTAAGAATCCCAACAACTCAATCAAATCATCGAGGGATGTAAAACACATTCAACAGGAAACAGGCGTGTACTTATCAACCAATAAGAAGTGTTTAGGGGCGGGACACCGCCGCGAAATGTCCAGATAGAGACAACGCGAGCGATAAATAGGCGATTTTTTTTGTTTGTTTTTATAATCATCGCGAGGGGGCAGGCGGCTACGTGGGCTGTCTGTACACACAGCGTTATAATAAAGAAGTTTCAAGACAGCCAGCCAAAATCGAAATTTTTATTCAGAAAATAGGCGGTTCTTTTTCTTCCTGTAAAAAGCATGTTTGTGACACTGGATAACCTGGAATATGGATACATCATCTAGCCTGCATGTGGAGGGCCACATAAGGTAAGAAATTGGTTTATGTAAACTTTGCTGCTGGTTTTCTTTGCTCGTGATGACGTCATTGACCTGGCTAGGTTACCCACGGTCCTAAGCGATTGTGATCATCTGATTCTGGTTGGTGCTCCAGCTAGTATGCATTCATATATAGATTGCAGCTAGTAGCAGCTACACACGGTTCGATTGCTATGCCAATGTGGTTATAGTTGTTTTGTCTGATTGAGATATTTGACGTTGGACTTGGAGCCAGTGGTAGGCCTATCCCGACATAAATATGTTCTCGTATAACCTGCTGTGTGATTATCCTCAACTCTAGGGGATTTTATTTGCGGGCAATTTGCTCATGATGTAACGAGTGAAGTGTGAATTGGTCCTTCGCGAGTTTTTACTGGTGGTCAGGATTTGGCAGATGCACTTCTCCTCTGGGTGCTTGTTTTTTTCATTTTTTAATGCAGCATAACATTATGCTACCAGCAACCCTTGCTCTTCTTCAAAAGGCTGATGCTCAGTAGTACCTCGTTTCATTTCGTAGCCTACCCCCTTTACAGTCTGCCATTGATTGTCTGGTAAACTTTGTTGATGACAAGATAAGTGTTAAATTGCCAACACTTTTCTTTGTCCTGTGTGTATTAGTATTACATATCCCGAGCCAATACCCTGGTGTTTCCAACGTCGTTTTGCAAAACAAGCCAAAACACAAACTGGTTTTTCAACACCTGACAATACACTGCAGAGCATATTGTAATGCAGCGTTGAATGGATGAATAGCTTACATAAGGGTACCCACCACTTTTCAAACTACACTCAAGCTTATGGCTATTGTCCCCACCACTTCTAAAAACAAACTGACGCCCTTAGACAACCCGTTACATAACTCTCCAGCTACGTCCACCCAAGTGACCTGTAGTAACCGGTAGGTTAGAGCAGCACCCATCATAACATCTTCCAAAAGTAGCTCTTTAAGTCGCCAATTAAAACATCCAATAAATCATCATCGAAAATGGATTGCAATATTGCAGTCCATAGCGTCATGAAAACTTGGTGTGATACCTTGAGGCTACTGAAAGCCTCTTCCAAAAAAGCAAAAATGAAATAATGCAATGCACCGGGGAGGGAGTTTGAGGTCATGACTAACAAGGTACACCACAGAGAAAAGTCAAGCAATCTACGAAGCGATCAAACTACTTTTTGGGAATACTCTGAATAACTATGATAAAAACGTCAACAGACATCTGCACGGAAGGCTTTTCCCAGAGCAGAATCTGTTTCTGCTTTACTTCCAACGGGATTTGGCAAGATTGAATCCAGCTTCTGCTCTCGTCAACAAGTTTCGGAATTACACATGGCCGCGGCAATATTGGGACACCAAGTCGCTTCCAGGCCAAAGACAGATGAATGTCTGGATGGTCTCACAAAACTAGGCGTTTTCATTACTCATGAAGAAGAATGGTTTGGTTACACGGCACGCCCTGTTAGTATAAATCACACGCACAGGCACGCACTGCACACACACACACACAGACACAGCTGGGGGGGGGGGAAGTGCGGTGAACAGGTATGCGTGTGGGTGTTTTGAAGTATAAAACAAACACACACACACACACACACACACACACACACACACACACACACACACACACACACACACACCACACACACACACACACACACACACACACACACACACACACACACACACACACACACACCCAGACACTCCCTGGGTGCAGGCTCCGGCGGCGGTACCTGAGTTGTCCTCGTCCTTGCGTATCTTGAGCTTGACGAGGTCCTCGCACTGCTGCAGGATATGCTCCGCCTCCTCCCCGGAGCAGCTCTCCAGCCGCACGCTGTCGATGGCCAGCAGCTTGTCCCCGGGCTCCAGGGTACCTGTCCTACAGGGGGACACAGGGTTACAGAGCACCCTTCACACGGGACACCTCTCACAGCGTGTGTCCTACTGGGGGACACGGGGTTATAGAGCACCCTTCACACGGGACACCTCTCACAGCGTGTGTCCTACTGGGGGACACAGGCTTATTCAATCAAACAAGCTCTTGCAAAACATATCCTGCCAATAAAACTCATTGTCAATTTAGTTGATTTAGTAGTTGGAGAGAGGGTGAGGAAAGGGGGGTGAGGGATAGGGGAGGTAGAGTGGGTGAGCAAGAGAGGGGTGGGATTTTACGGAGGAAGAGAGAGAGAGAGAGGGGGAGAGCGATACCAACACATTTTACATGGCCAATATTGTTATCTTTCTTTTGTTGGATTTTTAAACTGCTTTGGCAATGCACATCGTATTGTCCATGCCAGGAAAGCTCTGTTGAATTTGATTTAATAGACACAGAGGAAGAATGAACGAGAGAGAGTATAGTAAAAAATAATAGAGTACCCATAGTAGGATAGAGAAGAGCAGTTACCTGTGAGCCATGCTGGCCTTCTTGATGTCAGAGATGATGAGGGGCTCTCCTGGCTTCTTACTGGCTGAAGAGGCGATGACATCACCACAAGCAACAACAACAATTCCGATCACTGTTTATAAACTTTAACGTATGTTTTTCTTAAGGAAGCATATGTTAAACATTTAACATTCATATCATCCCACCAGCTAAAACTTTGGTGTGGCTCTACTGGTAGAAGGACTGCATATATGAAGTGCTTTTCAGACCAGCAGCCCCTCAAACTGCTTTATAATTAATCCCTCACATTCACCCATTCATACATACGCTCAAACACGGTCACATGTGGGTGGTATGTATTTAATATTATGTCAATAAAGCTTTTGGTTGGATCTAGTAAATGTCAAGCCAAGATACTGTCATTTTGGTCCTGATAATTCGTCGTCTTCCCAAAGGCAGCCTTTGACTGTGTAAAATTTGTCCCCATATAGATTAGATAACCTTAATAGATTACATGAATGTTGCAGGTGTTCCCTCTTTTCAGCTTTTAAATGCACTCAAAAACCACTAAATGGTTTAAAATAATCTCAAAGTATCATGCGTGCTTTTACGCCTCTGAATAACAAGCCCAGTGCTGTCCTTATCTCTACACGGCGACCAAATGAACTGCCTCTCTGTGCAGTTGATAATACACCAGCCCATAATAACGCGGCGTCTTGGACAGCCCATGGCACGCAGCTGAACGTTATCAACAGAGAGTTGTTAAGTAGACCTTCCCCCCTCTCCCACTCAGACTCCCCTGAGGTATGGCTCCTTGTTGTGTTATGATGATACAAATGTTCATAAACTTTCCGATTATAATCAAGACGAAATTATTCATGTCTTACAGGTAATGTTACTCAACAATCGAGAAGGAGGCCGGGTGACCGCTTTGGTCGACCTCCTTGAGTTATGGCTGGGAATTGCTTTCTGCTCTTTTCAGCTAACTGATTGATTTTCTAATTTATTCTATGTGTAGTTTATTTAATTTAAATTTATTATTTCATTTATTGTGTGTGGGCTGATTCTTCTGGATGGGAGTTGATTCATCAGTTTGTGCTTTTTGTTTGTCTTCATGTCTTGCGTGTTTGAACGTGTCTTAAACCAACTGCATGGTGAGTTACTTTCAGAAAGACCGCACCTAATGTGTATCGCGCAATCGTCACAATCCTCATGTAATTTGAGGTCCAGTGTGATGGACTTTGTAACATCTAGTGGTGAGGGTGAAAATTGCAACCAACTGAATACTCCCACCAGCCCATAGCCATTTAGGGTTAGTTTCTCTTAACAGCTCTGTCCAGCCAACCCTTTCAAAGACTACGGGGGCCTCTACTGGCCTGCTTGTGTCAATGCCTACGACTGCCTCGAGAAGTCAAATAATGAGTATCCCTGATGGATTAATTAATCTTACAAATGTTCTTTTGTCTGTAGAACAATAGGTCATAGTTTTGACATAAGGTAATTTAACATAATATAATTCATGGAGCTGAATAGGACTTTAGAATTATGCCGTGAATTCTTTTTTGTGGGAAAGTAACAAATTGTAATCGCACAATGACAAATTTGACTGCTATACCCTGCGAATAAATCAAATAGACTAAATCACAATACGCTATCTATCTTTGTCCTACATATCAAACACTACATGTAAGACAAGGCAGGGCTACATAATGTCATACATGCTTTAAATTGGAGCCGAAATGAGGTTCACATAAATAGTGGGCTAGTTAGATATAAAGGGACTCTTAGTCAGGTTACAAAATCACACTTCTTATTTTCATCGGATTAATTAAAACATACTTTGGAAAATTACATATTCCACTACTGCAAGTCTGTTTTGCTAGATGGCACTTGATTATACCCAGTGCACCTTCAACAATATACTGGTCCACATTTGAGGTTGTAGAAAATTCTTAGACAAAGCAACTTTCTCTTGATTTTTTCCTAGAAATTCAGACTTTGTTTCTCTGATTTGCTGGGTTTGTAGAGCATTTTATTGTAGTTGCAGTATTGTCACTTTGATTTGTCCTGGGATAAAATCTGAATGATTTGGAAATTTGGTTCTGAAGCAATTAAATGTCATTGTTTCTTCAATATTTGGACTTCCTGAATCTCAGCATGACTTCGGAGAGAAGTGGGAAGTAGGCCTACATGTTTTGGGTTGTGTGTGTTACTTTTTATTTAGATACTGCATTGAAATGCTGTACTATACGCTGTTATATTTATTATATTGAACTATCCCGGACCGTGGTGTATACAAGACATCCGTTATAACGTGCCGTTATAACGGATTCTCAGTCAACTACCAAAGATATCCACTAGGGGACGCCATGGTTCTAATACTCATAACGAAACGAGGGTGTTGGGGTTTTTGTCGATGGAATGTTTCCAACCCAAATCCCCCTAATGAGATAATGGATTTAAGGTAATTCAACAAATATAAATTATACCATATAAGTTTTGTTCTGGTTGTTTGAAGATAGTTTTTAAGGCAAGAATAAGACAGTTCCATGAGTTTGTGTATCCATGTTCTGTCAACCTGTTCATAGTAGGCCTATAGCTCCATAACTTAAAATACTACCCTTCTTAAAGGGTCTCTCTACTCTGAGCGCACTTTTATTTCTTTGGATGGTATACACTTAAATTACTATCCTTCTTCAAGGGTCCCTCTACTCTGAGCGCATGCTTTTATATATTCTGACTCGAGGAAATCTATTAGGCTATGGCTGATTGGCTGTTTATGTGGTTTATAAAAATAACATTCTGACTGAACCGAATCATATTAATAGACTTCTGACGCTGTTTGACGATCCTAAGTATGTCTCTGCATTTACAAAAAAAAGAAAAAGTTTTTGTCAGGAATCTGCCTCCATCTTTCAAAGTAAGAGCCTGCAGTTGGCAGGATGGGTTGAAATGTTAATGTTTTATGGTTGTTTATGGCCAACAGAGTGTGTGCGTGTGCGTGCGCGTGTGCGTGCGTACGTGCGTGCGTGCGTGCGGTGTATGGTGTTTTACCACTTATTGTGAGGCCCAGCTCCACTCCCCTTTTCTTGGGTAGCTTAACATGGAAAGTACCGCTGCTTGGCACCACAGACTCTATACAAACAAACAAACATTTACATACACACATTATATATACAAAGTGATATATGGACGGACACAGGAGAAACATTCTGTTATACTATGCTTTTACATAGTTTTGATACCACTCATGCAAACACAGCAGTAGCCTAATCCCTTCAAATAAATGGTTTGTTTTATTTGCTTTTAAAACAAATTCTGAAAGTGCCTACATTTTACCCCATAATTTGTGACGTAAAACTAATCTTGGTTCATTGGCTGTTTCCACCCATTGCGATTTAACTCCCAACTTTGTTCCTTTATTTTCTTGTTTTTAATTTAAGCCTTGGTTTAAGTTTAGCTTCATGTAGCTGACAGCCAGGGCTCCAGTGTGATGGCAGCATCTACTTAACATCAGGCCTCCAACTGAGAGACGTATAGTAAGACTTAGCATTAGCATGTCAACCCATCACCACAAGCATGACCTTTAGAGCCATCATTAGCACCTAAGTACTGGTATAGCCAGTAGAGCTAGCATTAGCAACTAACTTACTGGTATGGCCATTAGAGCTAACATTAGCACGTCACTAATGGTATAGCATTGATAATTCCGCTAGTAAAATGATTGGAGTTAGCATGAGCAAATCACCACAAGCATATCACGTTGAGCAGGCATTAGCATTAGAAGGGACTGTCCCTTGTGATGCC
Source organism: Melanogrammus aeglefinus (assembly GCA_900291075.1). Lineage (NCBI taxonomy): Eukaryota > Metazoa > Chordata > Actinopteri > Gadiformes > Gadidae > Melanogrammus > Melanogrammus aeglefinus. The sequence continues at coordinate 663,987 of OLKM01000043.1, forward strand.
ACAAGTAGCTTGTAAGAACTAATCACCCTCAAACATGAGGATAAAATAGGAGCACCTTAATGGCAGCCTTTTAATAATCAGTATTACTCTGCTTCTGGTTGTTTTGATTGGTTTGGATTTTTTTCAACTCTTTCTTTCTCTTACTCTGGGGGTCTCTCTCGTTCTCTCTCTCTCTTGTCAAACCAAATTAAAACAGTTGAACATTGAACGTCTACTATTTCTCTTTCTCAGAAGGAAAGGTGGGTTGAAGACTAGGGAGAAGGAGGAAGTCGACATTTTGAAAAAGAGAATAGAGCGGGAAGAGAACAGTTGAGAATTTTCGTTTGATTTTTGTTTGAAAAGCAACTCCCACCTGCCACGTCAAACTCTATCTCCAGGGCCACCCGATTGGTCAGTGCCGCGTCTCGGAGCAGCTGATTGGCTTCCTCCAACGTTCCGTCCTCTGTTGCAATCCCGTTGATTGACAGGAGGCGGTCCCCCACCTGTAGTAGGCCACACCTACCGGAAGTGCAACCATGGTACTTGTTACTTTGGTCTCAAAAAGAAAACATAAAGTTGGTCCTGTGTGTTTAAAAGGCCCCTTGTTCGACTGGTAGGTAACATCACATGTGTCCACCAAGATGTATAATGGGAGATCCATCCATCATGCATCTGGGGGGAACCTCCCACTCCTGATGTCACAAAGGTAAATCTAATGTACACCTCTACAGGGTGAATAGGGGTCTTTTAATAATGTTGGTACTATAGTTAATATCTTTCCATTACATCCATTAAGACATGTCTTTTCTGAAATAAGATATCACCACAGGTTACTTATTTCTCCTTTGATTATTCTATTATTCGTGTGTGTGTGTGTGTGTGTGTGTGTGTTGTTGTGCTTGTTCTACAACAAGGTGTCCTTTGTTGTTCAACACACACACACACAACACACACACACACAACACACAAACAACCACACACACACACAACACAACACACAACACACACTGATCTAATCTAACTGGCA
>OLKM01000043.1:669717-679717 GCA_900291075.1 Melanogrammus aeglefinus
GAGGGGGAGAGAAAGAGAATTGAGAGGGGGTTGAAAAGAGAGTGAAAGGAGGACAGGACAGGATAAAGGAGGAAGAGCTGGAAGCTATTTTGGCTTTAAAGAGACTACAACTACCTGTCATCCTCTTCTCGCTCCTGGTTTTCTCTCTCACACTCTCTCTCTCTCTCCTCCTTTCTCTCTTTCATCCATCCTTTTCAGACTAGCAGCTCCAAACCCGCCTTAACATTTTCCCTTCCTCAATTCCTTCCTCTGCCTCCTCCTCCAGCTCCCTCTCTCCTCAGTTCAACACTGCACTCTTATCCAGTCACACATTATCATTACCCCCCCCTTCGTTCTTGCTCCCTCTCTACATCCTTCTCTCTCTCTCTCTCTCTCTCTCTCTCTCTCTCTCTCTCTCTCTCTCTCTCTCTCTCTCTCTCTCTCTCTCTCTCTCTCTCTCTCTCTCTCTCTCTCTCTCTCTCTCTCTCTCTCTCTCTCTAATCCGATGTTCTCATCCTTCTTAACCATCCTCCAAACTGCAATATTCTGAAATACAAAATGTGTGTGTGTGTGTGTGTGTGTGTGTGTGTGTGTGTGTGTGTGTGTGTGTGTGTGTGCATGCATATAAGTAGCTCTTCTCTAGATACTTAATATGTGATGTGTGTGATTTTTTGAGATTTGAGTGTGTTGTGTAAGCACGCTGTGCGTGTGTTTTGTGTGTGTTTGGTATTTGTTTAGCGTGTGTTGTGTTTACTGTGGTTAGGTGTGTGTTTAACGTGTGTACACTCGTCATGCTCTGAGAACATAAAACCAGGATTAGAAGAATGTTGCTGTAGTTGGCTCTTCCTGCTGCTCTCTCTCTCATCTCTCACTCAACAACAAAAGAAACACACACACACACACACACACACACACACACACACACACACACACACACACACACACACACACACACACACACACACACACACACACACACACACACACACACACACCGTGCAGTGTAAATGTGGACCAGCCTCCACCCACAACAGCAGATATTGATGCTATCCTTACCAACGTTGTTGTCCACTCATAAAACATTGGCTGGAATATAGTAAATCATGTCTATATCCCCAAATGCAAAGTCCAGATAACGATGGATAATCAGTGTTTTTTTTAGATAATTATTAAATGAGATAGTAATAGTTTAAATAATAGAAGAATGTCTGCCGATGATCCACACACACACACACACACACACACACACACACACACACACACACACACACACACACACACACACACACACACACACACACACACACACACACACACACACCAGTGTCGTTGTGTTTCCCGGCGAGGCGGGAGTGGTGGGCGGGGAGGACCTCCAGTTTGACCAGCTCAGAGGTCGACGCCAGCAGCTGGGTGGCCTCCAGCACAGAGCAGTGCTCAGTGGACGTCCCATCGATGGACAGCAGGTGGTCCCCCACGTGGAGAGCCCCGCACCTGGGACACAGCACACCTTCAATGGTCGACCGTACTCTACTGGTTTATAGTCCATATACTGTATTCTACTCTACACCTGGGACACAGCACACCTTTAATGGTCGACCGCATACTACTGGGTGATAGTCTATTAACTGTATTCCATTGTACACCTGGGGGACAGCATATTCTAACCTGGGAGATGCAATTAATTCACGTTCCTCTGTATTCTATTAGATTAAATTCTGTTATGCTTGATTCTACTCTACACCTTTGAGACACTGCCCATTCATTTTCCTCTGTATTCTACTCTATTCTATTTTATTCTACTTCTACTCTCCATTCTATTTTACTATATGGTATTCTGTTCTATTCTATGTAGGTATCTATATGTCCACAGTTACAAAGATCTCCTCTCTGTGTGTCTTTCCTTTTGGAAATATGTGTTCCTATGGATGGTTGGGTTTATGGATTATACACACCTCTATATGTCATTTCATTCAACAACACTTAAACTGGCTCTTTCTCATCAATCTTCTCTTGGTCGCTCTCGCAGAACCATGCTCGCTCCACTCAAATGTACTTTCCTCCCATATAGCGTCACTCAGAGACAGCACTTCACTTGTTAAATGCATCCACACTCGGCAAGGCAGACCAATACAAGGCAGCACACAGTTCATCTTGAGCAGGTATAGGAGTGAAGAGTCTCCCTCCATCTCTACCACTTCAGGCTCTGCTGCCATAACACCATTTATCTTCCATCTTATTTTCCTCCATATTTCACACAGTTACCAACTAAAACGTTTTTACTACTCTCACCAACCATTGGGAATATTTAGTTTTCTTGTTTACATGCACATCGAGCAATGGATTGTACCAGGCATTTCAGGAGTATTTCTATAAAAACAATGCAGCGTTAATATTGGGGTTCCCCAGGGATATGAGCTGGGACCCTTGCTGTTTACATGGCTTCTTTCTTGTGCTGTGTCGATGAAAATATACTTCTTATTTCCTCTACAATAAATCAATTGTGGATTCACTCATAAGTGAGTTATGTTCCTTGAGCACATTGATTAACCTTAGCTACGCAATATTGCCCAAAGCACATCAATATATTTGGACAGACACAAAATTCAGTTTCTGTGCTAAATGCAGTCCTATACTAAGCAAATTAAATAATAATGCCCTGCTCTGAGTAGGCCTACCTGTCCACCACACTGGCAGGCTTGATGCGGTCGATGATGATGACCTGCTTGTTTCTGTGAGTGGCTGATGTCAGCGTGATGCCCAGCGTTGCCCCGAGCGATTTGGCAATCTCCACCAATAGCGGACCGGAGGCGTTGTTCACAGTGTCTGATTGGTAGAGAAGGTGAATTTGTAAATAGAACTCATGTTTCACTACAATTTATTATCACAATAGAAACAACAATGAGATACCCTACACACAGCATATAAACACCCCATGTCTATATTAGCAGGATCGGGTGTTTTTAAAAGGTTAGGGATTGGATTCCCATTGATAGACCGAGGCAGTAAAACTACCAGGGTGAGGGTTTTGAAATCCCACTGGTAGCGGATGGCATTAGGAGATCAGGCTAGCCAAGTCTGTCCCCCATTTTATATTGCTCCTTAAGAAACAACTTTACAAAATGGCTTTCACTGTGTTATGGTTTTATCCTATACATACTGTATTATTTTGGTATTCGTATGGTATTTGTATGTACTGGCTGTTACATTCTAGCTAGGTGTTTTTATTCTGTTGATCTTTAAATAGCTTTGTAACCTGCTTTGGAAAAGTGCTATACAAACAAACACATTATTAGTATTATTAATATTATGACCTCTGCCAGGGTTAGGGGTTTGATTCCCACTGGTAGATCAAGGCATTACCACTGCCAGGGTCAGGGGTTCGGTTCCGACTGGTAGAGCAATGCATTAACACTGCCGGGGATGGGGGGGGGGGGGATTCCCTGTGGAGCTGGGGGCATTACTAAGTACTCACCCATGATGGCGACATCGTACTCTATCTGGAAGAGCGCTTCATGACCGCACTGGGACAGGAAGCTGAGGGCCTCACAGTGGGAGGAGGTGTGGAGCGGGACCCCGTCCACATTCAGCAGACGGTCCCCAGGACGCAGGGTCCCCTCTCTGACACACACACACACACACACACACAGCACACACACACACACACACACACACACACACACACACACACACACACACACACACACACACACACACACACACACACACACACACACACACACACACACACACACACACACACACAACACACACATGAACACACACACCACACACACACCACACACACAACCACACACACACACACACGCACACACACACATACACACGCGCGCGCGCACACACACACACACGCACACATAAATACACACACATATACACACACACAAAAATATAAAATATTAAAAATATATTAAAAAAAGTATACATAAGAAGAGGCTAGAGAGTTCTTTTGAGTGTTCAGTGTGTGTTTGTGTGTGATCACCTGTCTGCTGGGCCTCCTGGCCTCACATAGGTCACCACAAGGGGGCGGGACTTATGCCAGTCATCATGGGAACCGCCTTCAGAAAAAAAGCAAAGCAACATCCGGTATGACTGTTTTCCCACAATCAAGGGTTATCCAAACTGAAAGGCATCATGGGAAGATGAGTCTGAGGCAGCACATTGTTCTAACCTCTGAGGACCAATCCGAAGCTGTTCCCTTCCTTATTTAAACAGATGTCTATCGTCTTGGAGATCAGCCCCGTAGAACTGTCTGGGGCTGGGAGAGAGACAGAGGGAGAGGAAGAGGGCAAAATGTGGAAAGAGATAGGGGGAGGCAGGGATGGAGGGGAGGGGGGATGCGGGTGAAAGGGAGATACAGAGAGAGCAAGGATTGGAGGGAGGGATGGGGAGAGAGGGAGACAGAGGGGGGTTGGGTGAAGAAGAGAAAGAGGGAGGACAGAGAGAAAGAAAGATAGAGAGAAGGAGAGGGGTGTTAGAGAGGGAAAGAGAGTAGATGAGGGAGGGACAGATAGAGAGCGAGAGAGAAGGGGAAGGGAGAGAGAGAGCAGGACAGAGAGGAAGAGAGAGGAGAGGCGAGGAGGTCAGATACAAAAAGAGAAGGGTGTTGAAAATGAATAAGGTATTAATGAGGTGTGAAAGACAGAGCCATGGGAGGCAGATCAATTGAGGCAACAAAAGCACAACTTCATTCAGCAAACAATGGAGCCTGATTACAGTTTGTGGTTAACGGTGCCCCCTAGTGAACTTGTTGTCACCTGCGACTCTTTACTCTGCTACAAACCACCCGATTACGGCTGTTTAACACTTTGCTTTTCAAACACGACTCAACTCTAAATTTAGGAAGGCGTAATGACATAACTTTATCTGCCACCCACACACTTTTGTTATTTTGTTTCTTTCCTTTGCTTTATTTTTGTTGGCTATTCTCTTATCGGTAAATCTGTTGCCATTTTGAAAATAGAATGAGTCTATCGTATATTGTCACCAACACTGTACTTATTGAGCTGGATAGTCCCACACAGGTTGATGATAAACAGCTTGGGCCACATTTGAATACAATTGATCTTCTCTTTATACTCTATACTTTCTATGCTATTCTTATCGTTCTATTCTATTATTTATTTACCAACACCACTGCTGAAAAATGAGGACAGCTACGAGGGACTGTTCTGGCTACCGAGCTAACTGGAGCCTGTACAACCTCACATTTCTCATTATGCAGTAAATAACCTTTAGGAATTCTTTTAAACGGATTTGTGTTTATATAATGCACTTTGGATCACATATATCACAACGTTTAGTTCCTTCAAAACATTATATCCTCCTAACAGATGACTAATCATCCCCATTATGGGTAATTTAACGTCTTGCGGACATGCATCAGGTACCACCTAGCAAAAGGAATTAATCGCCAGCTCTATGATAGTTTTAGCACTACAAATGCAGTACTGTTTACCTGTAGGGGGCAGTTCATATTCCACCTCCAGCAGGACTCTCTCTCCGACATTCTTCAGTAAGCTAATGATCTCTTCGTGGCGTAGCTTCGTCAGGTTAATACCGTTCACCGACTTGATGTAGTCCCCCACATTTAGCTGGTCACTCCTGCATTGGTGAGGGAGAACAACATAGTTACTTCACAAAAAGAAAAATAATTGTCCCAAATATGTCGAAAATAAATAACTCTAGGTAGCCTATGCAGCTAATATGCTAATATGTAAGCTACGGTTAACATTAGGCTAACATTGGGGTCCCTTGACCAGGGCTTTCATAACTCAGTGATGTCGTGAGCAACATGTGGAGTGTGTTTGTGTGTGTTGGTGTGTGTGTGTGCGAGTGTGCTGCGGCCCACCTGGCAGCGAGCCCCCCTGGTCGCAGGTTGGATACCCGGGGTTTCCCCTCCTTGTCAGTCCCTCCTGAGATTGTGAGCCCCAGTGTGCTGCCCTCCCTCTTCACCAGCTCCACCATGGTCACCCCACGCACCGCTTCTAACACAAACACACACACACACACACACACACACACACACACACACACACACACACACAACACACAACACACACACACACACACACACACACACACAACACAACACACACACACACACACACACACACACACACACACACACACACAAATACAAAGTTACATACATCCATACAAATATCTGCAGTTATACACAAAATCACACATACACAACACACAACACACACACACACACACACACACACCTACACACACAAACATACACACACATACGCACTTACACGCACACACGCACACACACACACACAGACACACACACACACACACACACACACACACACACACACACACACACACACACACACACACACACACACACACACACACACACACACACACACACACACACACACACACACACACATACACACACACACAGACACACACATCCACATATCAGAAACATTCAATGAAATATGCAGCAGAAATATCCAGCCATGTTAAATGAGCAGATTAGACCTTGAAATCAATACTAACAATACAGGGCTAATCGACTGAGAGAGAGAACATGATTATCAGCCTGTTAATTATTAAATCAATCCTGTTGAATGATCTCTCACATACACGCATGCATGCACACAGACAGACATAGACAAACACGCACACACACACACACACACACACACACACACACACACACACACACACACACACACACACACACACACACACACACACACACACACACACACACACACACACACACACACACACACACACACACACACACAGATAAATGTTTTCATTGACTTTTATGTAGCTGGTTTTCAGCCAAGCCACTGACAGTGTCTCAATGAGTATTTGGGACCTCCATTGAGGATTAGGAGGAGAACCGCACAGAACCGGTTATATACTATTATTGAAACCGGACCAAACCTGTTCACAGGAAATCCCTAGCTGGAAGAAGAACATGTTAGAAAGCAGGAGAAAAGAGGGGGAGAAATAGAGAGGAAAAGGCGATCAGGAAGAGAATGGAAACTGAAACGAGGGCAGAGTGCTGGAGGGATGGAGGGATGGAGAGAGAGAGAGAGAGAGAGAGAGAGAGAGAGAGAGAGAGAGAGAGAGAGAGAGAGAGAGAGAGAGAGAGAGAGGGAGAGAGGGAGAGAGGGGGAGAGAGACAGAGGGAGGAAGAGAGAGATGGAGAGAGGGATGGAGAGAGGGAGAGAGAGGAGAGAGAGAGAGAGAGAGAGAGGGGGAGAGGGGGAGAGTAGAGGGAGAGAGATGGAGGGAGGGAGGAAGAGAGAGATGGAGAGAGGGAGGAAGAGAGAGATGGAGAGAGGGAGGGAGAGAAGCATTGCATTCAGAAACACAAAAGCAGGATCTGCAGACAGTGATCTGTAGGCCAGAACACAAAGGGAGAGAGGCAAGAGAGAAGAAATGAGGGAGAAAGAGTGAGATATGGCGCCAGAGGAATAGAGAAGGACAAAACAGCACTGGGGAGGACACACCAAGGGAACCAGCTGCCATGAAAAGTAGTTTGTGATTGGCCAGTTGGTCCGACTCTTCTGCATCATTAACTGAACAATTAACATCTTCTCATGTTGCTTGGCAGGCAGACAGACAGTCAGATGAACAGATACACAGACAGGCTGATATACAGACAGGTCGACTGACAGGTTGACAGGCAGACAGACAAACCCACCCACACATACACAAAGAAAGACATGAAGACAGACAGGTAGTCCGACAGGAGGACGGACGGACACACATACAGGTCGTTTTTACCTGGAATGCTGTGTCGTCTGGAGGTCAGGACGTGGTCGGGCCCAGTGAGGTCTTTATTCTTCCCGTAGGGTCCGTCATCTGGAACACAAGGTCAGAGGTCATGGTCCACCTTCAGTACAACCACAGTCTTCTACTGGCGGACACTGGGAGCTGGCCAGTACAGCCACATTATTATACTGGTTTACACAGGGTGGTGCCAAGTAAAGTGTGGAAACTGGGAGCTGCCCAATACAACCAGTCTTCTACTGGTGGACTTTCGGAGCTGCCGACTACAACCCCAGTCTTCTACTGCTGGACACTGGAAGCTGCCCAGCTCAATCTAAATTAGTCTAGTTTTGTCTACTTTTTACATTTCAAATATTTGAATGTGTTATAAATCAAATCGTCTATTATATATAGACTTTGATCATATATATCAAACAATATCAATATATGCATTAATAATAAACAGGACGCCTGTCATTAAATAAATTCTTGTTATATATTCACTCCCTTGTGTGGTAAAATGGTAAAATTCAGATGTTTACTCCGTCATGTCTGACACCCCACTCTGTGACAGACGGAGCCGAGCGCCTTAACGCACAAACACGCAGCACAAACCTCGGAGGATTAACACGTCGAGTCAACTGTATTAGTCCAGCCCTTAATCACAGTCACAGCCTCACAGGGCTTCAAAGGCACACATCAACAGACACCCGCTCACTTACGTAGATACTCTGAGGACTGAGAGGAAAAACTCTGTGAACCCAGTGGGCGGAAAAGCTTGAGAAGGAAAACAGAGGAGGGCTTCCTCCTTCCAGGGATGGGTAGGACTGTGATGGGTGCTGAATGGGCAGACATACAGTATAATGCTAGCATAAAATGAGCAAACTATGGGTTCCTCTTTTTATTATCTAGTCGACATTTTTATCCAGAGCAGCTTTTTTAAAGACATGCATTAAAGTAGTGTTAGGGTTCAGAGCTACGACCTTTCAGCTGGGAACCACGAGACTATGCTGTCCACAAACAAAGGTTAAGAAATCCACCATGATGGTGGCCAAGTGTTTTTATCTGCTGCACTAAGAGTCATCTAAGGATCATGGTGTTCTCCGGCTGTCCAAACCGCAGGACACAGACAGATGCTGGGAGACATTGGCAGTGGACCACCACCGTGAACTCAACCCCAGACTCAGTGATCAGAGAGAGAGTCTGTTCTGGGGACTGACTGTCTGACCTCGTTTACAGCTGCTATGTTTGTTTCAGAGGGAGAGAGAGAGAGACATGACCCTAGGGCTATGTTCCAAACTACAATTGGCTGGCTAAATGCAATATTGTTTTCAGGTCAAGGGTTTTCATCTATACTAGCGGTTTCAAACCTCTGGCCATCAACACTTGGCCAAGTGTTGATGGCCTCAATTTCCCTGTTTCAGGGAAATCACTTGGCCAAGTGTTGATGGCCTCAATTTCCCTGTTTCAGTTCCTGCCTTCTCTCAAATTCAGAACCAGAACACTTTCTCCAACTCAAACCTCCAACTCAAGACAGGCGGTTTTGACCCAACTCCAACTACTCACAGGCTGGTTAACATCCCCTTTAAAGACTACATTACCCACAACTCCCTCCACCCCCCCATCATCCTCCACTGGTTAACGAGCCCCTTCAGCTCTCTAGTGCTATAAAACGGGCACTGAAGGGCGCAGAGCATCTGGTGGCTTGGTGATTCTCCAGACAGAACCACAGGGTTCTGGATCAGGGAAGGAGGTCATTGTTGTTGATGTGGCACTGGATGTGGATGTGGTAAAGTTTAATACTTTTTGAGTTGCTGAATCACTTTTACTTTTAAAGTCCTTTTATTAGTCGCCTGGACCATGGCTGATAAGAAACAACTCTGGAACACAATTCATCCAATGCTGTTTGTGTGCGTGCGTTTGTGTGTGTGTGTGTGTGTGTGTGTGTGTGTGTGTGTGTGTGTGTGTGTGTGTGTGTGTGTGTGTGTGTGTGTGTGTGTGTGTGTGTGTGTGCGCGTGTGTGTGTGTTGTTGGTGTTTGTTTTTGTGTGTATGTGTGTATTTGAATACATCTGTGTATTTGAGTAGATGTGTGTGCTTGTGTGTTTGTGTATGTGTGTGTGTATGTATGTAACAAATGTAATATACATGTGTGTACTATTGTTAATCTGTTTGTATATGCATGTGTGTGCGTGTGCGTGCGTGTGCGCGCGTGTGTGTGCGTGTGTGTTTTTGCGTGCGTGCGCGTG
>OLKM01000043.1:694122-699122 GCA_900291075.1 Melanogrammus aeglefinus
TCCTCTCTCGTCTCTCTGTCCTCCTCTCCTCTCTCTCCAGCTCTCTTCTTGTCTCTTGTCTCTGTTTCGTCTCTGCTCTGGCTCTTCCTCTCTCTCTCTCTCTTTCTCTGCTCTCTTCCTCCTTCCTCCGTCTCTGTCTTCTCTACTCTCCTTCTCTCTCTACACTCCCCCTCCAAGCCAACAGCCTCTCTCTCTCTCCTACTTGTTCTCTCTCTCTCCTCTCTCTTCGGTCTCATCTTCCTCTCTCGCTCTCTCTCTTTAGTTTTTTCCCCTCTCTCTCCCCAAGCTCTCTCTGTTCTCATGTCTTGCTCCTTTCTCTGGGTCTTCTCTCTCTCTCTCTCTCTCTCCTCTCTCCTTCTTCTCTCTCTCTCTTCTTCTCTCTCTCTCCTGTCTCTCTCTCCCTCTTCTCGCTCCTCTCTCTCTCCAGCTCTCTCTGTCTCTGTTTCTGTCTCTGTCTCTGGCTCTGTCTCTGTCTCTCTCTCTCTCTCTCTCTCTCTCTCTCTCTCTCTCTCTCTTCTCTCTCTCTCTCTCTCCTCTCTCTTCCTGTCACTCTCTCTCTCTCTCTCTCTCTCTCTCTCTCTCTCTCTCTCTCTCTCTCTCTCTTGTCTCTCTGTCTCTCTGTGTTTGGCAGATGTTCTCAGAGGGTTTATTATTGTCATTGTCAGCAGACTAAGGGGGTTGAGGAGGGACAAACAGCAGCATGTGAAAAAAAGACATCCTTATCTGCTCTGGGCCACACGTTGCTCTTCTCTCTGTCTCTCCTTTCCCATGTCTCTCTCTCTCTCTCTCTCTCTCTCTCTCTCTCTCTCTCTCTCTCTCTCTCTCTCTCTCTCTCTCTCTCTCTCTCTCTCTCTCTCTCTTGTATCCACATATTTCCTGCTATTAAACTTTTTCTTTCATGCCATTGCTCTCTCTCTCTTTCTCTGTGACTCTTTTTCATGCTCTCTCCCTCTCTATCTCCCTCTTTCCTGCTTTCTCTCTCTCTCTCTCTTCCCCGTCTCTTTGCTTTCCTGTCCTCGGCAGGTTATAATTATACTATGAAGTATGTACTTGTACCACAAAGTATATACTTACAATGCCATGTTTAAACGTTATACTAAGCATATTGCCTGTCACCTTGCTTTACTTGCTGTACTTTCAGCGTTTTTCTTTCGTCTTTCCACTCCTCTCTCTCTCTTCTCCATCCTCTTCTCTACTGTCTCCTCCATTCTCTTTACTCTCATTCTTCCATCCTCTCTTCATACTCTCGGATTTTCCTTTCTCACTTTCTATTCTCTCCCTACCTTCTCCTCCATCTCTATCCTTCTCTTTCATTCCATTCCTGCTCTCCCTTTATGTAAAAGATCATGTAAATAGAGCAGTCTGCAGAGTGAATAAATCAGTCTCAGATAGCGACAGAGTCTATCGGTAAATATTTCCGTCTGGTTTCAGGCTGCATGCATATTTCTACTCCTTTTTTTCTCCAGCTTTTCCTATCCCAGCAAATATAAATTGGCATTTTCGGTCCTGTGGGGCATTTTCAGTCCCCTTTTTTTCCCCTTTCGTCTCCCCCCTCCACCCTCCAACTCTCCATCCCTCTCCTCTTCTCCCTCTCCTGATCAACCCCCTCATTCTCCCTTAGACTGTCCCCCCTCTCCCCCCTTTCCTCCCCTCTTCTCTCCTACCCTCTCCGCCACGCCTCCTCCCTTCTCTAGTGATTCTAATAAAGAACTAATTAATCTCTAGTGACACATCAAAGAAAACATATCTGCATGTCAGCGAGGAGGAGGAGAGAGAGAGAGAGAGAGAGAGAGAGAGAGAGAGAGAGAGAGAGAGAGACGTGTATTGTGATGGGTAGAGAGGAGCATCGGAGAGCGAGAGAGAGACAGAAGACGTGAGATGAGAGAGTAGACTATCGAGGAGAGGAGGAGGATGAGAAGAGAGTATGCTCAGTCACGACGTTCAAAAGAGAGATTTAGGCTCGTCATGAGCAGTAAAGGGAGAGAGATGGGAGGCGGGAGAGTGACGTATAGAGAGAGAGAGATCAGAGTGAGAGAGAAGAGCAAAGGAGGGGAGAAGAGAGAGAGAGAGAGAGAGGAGAGAGAGAGAGACGCGAGAGAGATGAGAGAGAGAAGAGAGAGAGAGGCGGAGAGAGAGAGAGAGAGAAGAGCTGGGGAGACGGGAAGAGAGAGGAGAGAGAGAGAGTAACGAGAGGAAGAGAGAGAGAGAGAGAGAGAGAGAGGGAGAGAGAGAAGAGCAGGAGAGAGAGAGAGAGAGAGAGAGGAGAGGGAGAGAGAGAGAGAGAGAGAGAGAGAGAGAGAGAGAGAGAGAGAGAGAGAGAGAGAGAGAGAGAGAGAGAGAGAGAGAGAGAGAGAGAGAGAGAGAGAGAGAGAGAGCGAGCTGGGAGAGAGGGAGAGGGAGAGGGAGAGGGAGAGAGAGAGACCGATGGAGAAGAGGAGAGAGAGAGAGAGATGGAGAGGAGAGAGGTTGCGGAAAGGCGAGAAGGAAGTTGAGAGGAGATAGGTAGAGGAAAGGGAAAGCGGGGGAGGAAGGAGATGAATAAGACTTCCTTTGAGTTACATATATATACATATATATATATGTATATATATATATATATATAATATATATAATATATATATATATATATATATATATATATATATATATATATATATATATATATATATATATACATATACATATACATACATGAAAAATGAAAAATACAGATCGAAAAATGAGTAAGAGATTCTAGAAAAGAAAAATAAGGGTAGCACAAACAACTAGTGAACGTCTTCAGAAATTGAAGAAACACTTATTTTTGACTGTTGAGCAGCTATTGTAAATGCCATGTTAAATCACATTTGTTTTACTATGGCTCTGTTTATTCTTGAGGTCCTGTTCCAGGCCAGACGGCCCGAGATTGGTCACGCTTGCATGTCAATCAATACCTCTCCCTGATGAGTTTGAGGTTGTTGACACAGGTAATCAACGCTGTGTCCCATACTGAAAGGCTGGCTCTGAGAGTCTACAGAGAGAGCAGACTCAGGGCACGACGGCAGAGCTACAGGGCACGACGGCAGATGCTAGAGTAGAACCGCCCACCAGTGGAGGCGAGACATATTTCAAAGCCACAGTTAGCTCCTGTGGTAGGCTGGGTAATGGATAAGCGCGTTTGATTTGGCTTTCACAGGACCGCTGGGCATTCTGGGAGGTAAAGAGTATAGAGGAGAGAGGAGAAGTTGAAGATATAACATATCTACTTGTACTTCCAACCCAATTCTCCAGCACCCTGCGAAGCAGACAACCTGAAAAATATGTGCTTTAAATCAATGTCTGATGTGCTGGCTTTCGGATCCCTCCCACCGCTTAAACATTGGCCAAACTATAGGGGGGTCTTCTTAAGCCTGTAAGACTTTTTTTTCATTTTTTTTTAGGCACAGCTCCTTCAAATGTTTTAGGTTGATTTAAATTATAATTTTGCACTTTTGTAGATGACGACTTACCCATTTTAGTCTTAGATGTTTATTTTTTTCTATTATAATTACCTCTAGAGTTCTGCTTCACACTAACGCGTTATGAAACATGGTGCTCTGCTCTGCAACATTTTCAGCACAAAACGTGCAGAGTTGGACCACGTGTTCATCACATCTAGAGCGCATCATCAGGGCTTTTGTGGTGTAGAAGGGGAGAAGGGTTCCCGTGGAAATCGTCAGGGCTTAGTGTTTGTCGGCGGAATGCTATCACTGGAGATAGCATTCTCATCGCGATAGTCGTAAGCGTGGTTACAATGCCCAGAGGGTTTGACCCACACATCCTCCCTCTTTTGTCTTCCGTGTTAACATGAAAGATCCGTCTCGTACCCTGGGATTAAACCCAGCGCTACCGACGCTTGCTGCAACCGCAAAGCATTGTGGGCAACGGCACGAATTCAACGGGCGCCTGTAAAGACGGGAGGAGGTGAAGAGGAGGCAGGCAGAGGGAGAGAGGCAGGAGAGGAAGAGTTGACATTGTTTATTTTTTTTCAATCATATTGTGTGTATGCTAAACACTTTTTATGCGTCAAATGGTTTGCTCGCCAGAAAGATAGGACTTGGGCAGACTTTTAAGCAATTTGTAATTTGCAATTTGTCCTGCCACTGCTCTATTAGATCATGGTCGTTATTGTAGTGATGAGATGATGATTCAATACCTTGAATAGCTCCATCTAACTGTAAGTCAAACATTGCCAACACGCCCACAAACACGCAGACACGACACTGTATTGTAATTTCGTGCAGATCTGTCAACCTTGGATCACCTACTGTACCGTTTTGACCGAACGTAACTTTTTTTTTCAACAACTTAGCAGACTCGATGTAAAGCGATCTAGGACGCGGTGGGCTGCAGTTCACCCTGACAAAGCGTCCCCGTTTCCCTCCCGTTCCGCCTTCCGCTGCGTCTCAACGCAGGATGGCGAAGCGCGCCTTCACTTCAAAGAGACACGTCCCTGATTTCATGAATAAGTCATGCGTAAATAAATAAATCACCGTTGAGATGTGCGAGGAGAAACGACTAATCCGACGGCTGCGGCGCGTGACGCCGGGGATGTGAACGGTCCAAACAGACACGGTATACGGCGAGACGCCCCGTCTGGTGTGTTATGACACTGATCTCAAACAAAGTCCTCACGCAGCTGCTCTGGCAGAAGCTCTGTCAGAGCAGACCGCTCTGCCACCGCTCAACACGGGGGTGGCATTCAGGTGTCGCACGTGTATCTATATATATATATATATATATACATTTATATATATATATTTAAATGTGAGATTATGAGTCAATAAATTAAAGTAATTAAAAGTTTCCATCACTTGGTATCATTCTGGCTGCCTTTGATGACTTTAAAAGAACAATCCATTTAGAATACAATAGTTCCCCTGGTTATAGTAAAAACAGCCAGGATGGGAGACCTAAACAAAATGTTAAACAGAAATCACAGTTTTTACCTCTCAGAAGTCCCCTCTTCAAGATATTCTGGA
>OLKM01000043.1:706622-716622 GCA_900291075.1 Melanogrammus aeglefinus
GCAACAGAAAGGGTTTGGAGCCAATGCTATAAGGCTCTCTGTTCTATTGCGAACAGGACATCTGAAATACGACATAGACATAGAGTTAACATTGAACAGACCATAACTCTTTCGTGCACAGTGTCGATAAGAGTTATAGCCTTGAATAGTCGATAACCCTTTCTAGCACAGTGTGATTCAGGCATTTGTAGCATCGTAGAGTCCAACAGCCGTTTGCAACATGGGAGAGGGGAGGGGAGGTAAACTTTGTGCACTGAGAGCATCGTCCTTGTTGCTTCACAAACCGGGATGAAGCCGTCGGTTCACGCACGGCTAGGCCTCGCGCCTGCTACACCGGGAAAACCAATCAGCCCATCCAATCTAGTGGGAGGCTAATGCAGTGTAAACAGGACACACACGCCATGTAATGAGCCTGACGGTGTGTGTACGGGAGAGGTCAGATGTGTCCTAATCTCTCAGGGGATGGTCAGGAAGTGTATGCCTGCACAGTGGAGTCAGCAGCCAAACACAACTTGGGTTAGTATTCAGAGTGCGTGATGCTTCACTTATACATGGCCCGATTGTAATGTCAAACAAGAAGTAATGCAGGAGGATGTTGATCTGATTCTGTGTGTTTCGATTGGATCATGAATGATAAAACACTCAAGCTCGGGTCTGGCGCTGACTGTCGAACGAGCAAAAATGGCGTTACACTATCGGCGACAAAACAAGCAAACTTGCTGTACACAGTGACAAAACGTGTGAGCCAGGTTTGGGCATCTGGCTCAAGGCTGCCTACAGGTAAGACTGTGAGCATCGGGATAGTATCCTGGAACATCTTAACCATCAAGTAACTCAACGCTCAAGTGTTGTTAATGAGTACATAAGACCTGCTTCCCTGACCGAGTCTCAGAGAGGGTTGCACTGGACATACAAGGTTTGGTGGACTGATGACTGAGGTGGAGTGAAAGACTCTTTGAAGTTCCCTCACAACGAAATAACTTGTGTTTTCAAATCCCAAGTTGTCATTGAGCCATTACTAAAGATCTCTATCAAAACAGGAAGGATCTGAGGAGTATGCAAGGTGTTACCCTGACAGCCGTCTCTAGAAGTTCCACCGCTTCTTTGAAACAGTTGCCCAGACCATCTGAAGGAGAACAGAATGCAGCTTACTCTCCGTCCTGTTTCTGCAACACGACACGTCTGCAGCCTAACATCTCTGTATCTTTGCAATGACAATATTTGAATAACATAAAAATAAACAAGGATTTTTTTTTTTACAGCGTTTGGTATATTTAGAATAAAAATGACTCAGCTTTTGATTCTGCACTAACAAGCATACTCTCAACTCCTCTCCTCCTCTCCTATCCCTTCCTCTCCACCTCTTCTCCACTCCTCTCACCTCTCCCTCTCCTCACCTCCTATCTCCT
This sequence comes from Melanogrammus aeglefinus, assembly GCA_900291075.1. Taxonomy (NCBI): domain Eukaryota; kingdom Metazoa; phylum Chordata; class Actinopteri; order Gadiformes; family Gadidae; genus Melanogrammus; species Melanogrammus aeglefinus. The sequence continues at coordinate 708,032 of OLKM01000043.1, forward strand.
CCCTCCCTGTCCACCTCTCTCTCCTCCTCTCCATGTCTCTCCTCACCTCCTATCTCCTCCCTCCCTGTCCACCTCTCTCTCCTCCTCCCCATGTCTCACCTCACCTCCTATCTCCTCCCCCCCTGTCCTCCTCTCCTCCTCTCCACCGCTCTACTCTCCCTCTCTCCTCTCCTCCTATATCATCTCTCCCCGACCTCCTCCCACCTCTCCTCCTCCTCTCCTCCTCTCCTCTCCTCTCCCCTCCTCCCCTCCTCTATCTAATCATCTGTGTTGATGTGAGCCAGCCTATTCTGTCTCATTAGCGTCTCTCTCCCGCGACCTTCAGTTCTGGATTCTCACTCTCTCTCTCTCTCCTCTCTACACTTCTACCCTCTCCTTCCTCCTACTCTGTCTTATCATCCTTTTTTAATCATGCGTCCTTGTTGTCCTCTGCAGGAAAACACGTCTCGCTCTGCATTTACTCATCTAACTCGTCTCTCTCTCCTACCATGACTTTGATGGATTCTCTCCCTCCCTTCGCTCCAGACGTCCATCCTGCTGGTCCTATATGAGTACATGTGTCATCAGTGGGATTATTGTGCTTGTTGTTGATGCTGTTGGTTTTTGTTATTGTTGTTGTTGTGACTCTGCTCTCAATCTGTCAGGCATAACCCGAGACACACACGTGGGAAGGCACGTACGCACACATGCGTGCAAAAACAGACGCACACACACAGATCCTCACAGCCGATTGCTTTGATCCTCTGTGCCTGCCTCTGTCTCTGTCTGTCTGCACGCTTGCCTGCTTGTCTGTCTGCCTGTCTGTCTTTGCTGTTTTCCCTCTCCTGTTCTGCTCTCAGCCTATCAAACTCAAAGACTGAACCAGGAAGTAGCTCTGATCCAGACCAATTCGAACTGCCTCATAAGATCACCTGAACTGGCTGGTTACCTGGGTGTCAGTCAGCTTGTCAACCCATCACTAATAGTTATCAACTGTTGCAAACAGAAGGAGGGAAAGAGAGCGAGAGAGAGAAAGAGGGAGCGAGCGAGAAAGACAGCAAGTTAATCAAAAATGAGAGGAGAGGACTAACTATCAAAAAAGGCGTATTTGTTGTTAGTCTGGCACTCACACATACAAACACGATCAAAGCAAATACACAAACAGTCACAATTTTACTAACGATTAATTTCAGACGGCCTTTAGGTTTTATCTCTCTGCCAAAGATGAACACACACACATCACGTGTACATAAAAAAACAAAACTCACTCTCTCACACATACATTTGCATGTGCATACTAATTTCAAAAGCTTCCTCATCAACACAGCTCAGTATTAATTGACAGGCGCCATTAAAACAGGAAGTCTCAGCGGCTCCCGTGGTGTGAGTCTCACACGGACTGTGATGTCCAGGAAACCAGGGCAGACAGTCTGTCTCGTATCCTTTAATTACTGTCAAGTGGAAGTGTGTGTCTGTGTATGTGTGTGTGCGTGTGTGTGTGTGTGTGTGTGTGTGTGTGTGTGTGTGTGTGTGTGTGTGTGTGTGTGTGTGTGTGTGTGTGTGTGTGTGTGTGTGTGTGTGTGTGTGTGTGTGTGTGTGTGTGTGTGTGTGTGTGTGTGTGTGTGTGTGTGTGTGTGTGTGTGTGTGTGTGCGTGCGTGTGTGTGGTGTGTGTGTGTGTGTGAGCACACTCTATATGGGGAGGGCGCTACTATCGATACCCATAATCCGTTTTAGTGTGTGTGTGTATTTTCTAGCATGTTTCTTGTTCATATGCTGACAAGTAATTACATTTTTCTGCATCTACCAGCATCTGCATCTACCATAAGTTATGCTTTGGTTTGTTAGTTGTGTTATGCTATGGTATCCCTGGTCTTTTTACGTTATGGCATTTGATTAATCTGTAAGATAACATTGTAATCTATTATAGTACAGCATAACAAAGGATAAATCCATTTTCTTTCAACCAAATTACAACAAGATTAACATGAACTGAATCCCTCAAATAATACAATCCTTTAAATAAACACAAATCTACCCATCACAAATTCTTAAAAGTGGGCTAGCTTGGGAACAGTCAAATCTCGCGAGCTCATGTTTCATTTGGTCTGCAGATAAGGTCTGGCTCTCCTATTTTTCAGAGATTTCCACCCGGTACGAGATAGACTGACCAGTCACAACTGTTCACAATCTAATCAAAATCGAATGTGAGGCGGGATAAATACGATGACGGTGCAGGCCTCAACAACAACAAAGATGGCTGCTTTTGATGCCATCGTATTCATTTCGCCTCATATTAGATATTAGATTCTATCTTGGCAGAAATATTTTTGTATGGAGGGGTAGCTTATCTGCAGATCAAATGAAACATGAGTTTGCAAAATTTGTTTGTTTTCCAGCCTACAAGTAGGTCTTTCAGCCATAACATTCTCCAAACACATTGAATATTTTCATATTTTAAGATGATGAGAGTTGATATCTGTGAGCTTTATGTGTGTTAAAAGCTTTAAACTATGACAAGCTGTAATGGGTGACTATTGAACTAGTGTTTCAGCATGGACGGAACTAGGCTCTACTCTGTTGAGTCAACCTAGTTAAACAAGCAAACCAAACAAAGGATGTTTTTGGGGGATAAGCTTGTCACTACAGTATCCACACACACTGTTGGCTTAACCGGCAACCGGCCAGCGTAACCCTAGCAACGGTAAATATAACCCTGGCCAGCGCAGATGTGAGTCGTCTCCATCAGAACACATCCTGGCATGTAGCTAGTGTTCTGTCACCTCCAAGCGGAAGACTTGTAAAGATAACAGAGAGACATGACTAACCTCTCTGAGCCCGAGCTCTAAGGCACGACACGGCATGAATGAGTTAGACAGTGAGATTTCGTGGCTTGATGAGGATAGGGAATGAGGCTCTGGTTCAACTGGGCCTTTTCCAAACCCCTCGGAGAGAGCCTTTATGCACACTGTTTCCCTGTGTCGGGACCATGGTTCTACATCTCTCTCACTCAATCTCCATCGCTTTATGTGTTCATCTCCCTATCGCTGAGGTGTCCTTCCTTCTATACCTGTTTACATCACTCTATTACATTATCTGTCTATTCCTTCTTCCACCCATCCTTCAATCTATATCCTTTGAAGTATCTATCTATCTATCTATCTATCTATCTATCTATCTATCTGTCTGTCTGTCTGTCTGTCTGTCTGTCTGTCTGTCTGTCTGTCTGTCTGTCTGTCTGTCTGTCTGTCTGTCTGTCTGTCTGTCTGTCTGTCTGTCTGTCTGTCTGTCTGTCTGTCTGTCTGTCTGTCTGTCTGTCTGTCTGTCTGTCTGTCTGTCTGTCTGTCTATCACCATAGTCTCTTCTCACTCTGTTGTTGTGACAAATCGGACAGTCTCTGTCAACTTTCACTATAACACTATTACTGAACTCAGAGCCTTCAGAACGATGAGTAATAATTGGATTAACTGAGGTTTAATTAAGAAAGAGAAGCCAGTTAATATAACTTTAGTTCAGGTCTCTATGTTAGTTTTCCTCAGTCGCTTTGGTACATTTCTCAGATCAGAATTGAAATTTGCAAAACAGTAAGTGCATTTCTCAAAACTATTCGTACAAATAGCAAAACACCATGGATTTCATGCAAAAGCAAGTCTCTTGCTCAACATCCTTAGTTTGTTTCTCAAAAGTAAATATCTGTGTCAATGAACATGTCAGTGTCATCAAAATGACAAGTCCTTGTGTCATTGTGTACGGATAAGACAGTCAAATTGCTTAGTCATGTTGTCAATATAACAGTGTACTCTGGAGGGATGTGCTGATGTAAACTATGGCTAAAGTTTTGAAGACAATTATTGTAAATTGTAAGTTACACCTTAGTGTATGTGGGAGTTGATTGTAAGAGACTGGACAAGATTCACATTTACACTTTGAATTTTTGTACTGTAATACCTTGGCAGACCATGCCATTGCTAGAAATGTGAACATAGGAAAATCTCCTTAGGGTAAACAGTACATGCATTGCTGTAGGAATTACAGTGCCGTCTTCCTACACCTTCTGACGTTCCTTTCTGTTGGGCCACAAATTCTCAGGCAATGTAACATTGTGTTGTGCTCCAGCTATATATACTTGCCAGTTCATGGTTCAGGAGATGCCCCCTTGAGCTATTCCAGTAAACTGGTTGATCGTTGATTGATCTAACACTTCACCTGGTAGCAATTTACCAATTCAGGACAGATTTAGAAAAAAAAGTCTAATGGAAATATATAGAAGTATGCTTGACATATTATGACAACTTGTTCAACCATTTTGCATGTAAAGACGTATGCAATGAACTAATGCTTAAATATTGTGGCGGTGAGACAATTCAATAGAGACCCATTGCAATGCATTTTGATCAACATGACATAAGCCATTGATAATGTAAGAAAGAGCAGTAAATTGTACATAATCATTTGCAACTTGTTCAAAGAAATGAGAAACTGCTTTTTTGATGTGCACAAACGACACAATGATGCGAACATTGAACAGGTAGTTTTGAGAATTTCAATTCTGATCTGAGAAATGTATCAAAAGCGACTGAGAAAAACTGTAATGGAGGCCACACACACAATGGCTCACATACTGTATAGTGAGTTAGAGAGGGAGCAAGAGAGTAGAGCTGGATGAGGAGAAACAAAGAACACGACAGAGACAGACAGAGAGAGTGAAATAAAGAAATAGACAGAGACATACTGTCCCTGGGAGGAAGAAATGAAGAGGCATAGAAAGAGAGTGTGAGAAATCATAGTGGGAGAGAGAGGGAATAGCCAGAGAGAGAGATAGGGACAAAAGAAAGATATAGTAAGAGAGATGAGAACAGATTGAGATTCAGAGAGCGAAAGAGACAGAAAGAGAGTGTGAGAGAGAGAGAGAGAGAGAGAGAGAGAGAGAGAGAGAGAGAGAGAGAGAGAGAGAGAGAGAGAGAGAGAGAGAGAGAGAGAGAGAGAGAGAGAGAGAGAGAGAGAGAGAGAGAGAGAGAGAGAGGGATTTTATCTATAATAAAACTATATACTATATAAATGCCAAGAGGAGGACATAGAGAGGAGCCCTGAAACACACAGCATGGAGACTCACCTCCAGAGCAAATCCTCAGTGTTATTTGGCTCTAAACAGACAGTACACGTCGGTAGACTATTTGACCAACGTGACAGGAAGACATAATCTATGCACCGAGACAGTGACCACGGTCTGGCCATAGACACCAGCCGGCACAGGTAGACCTTGCCTTCCTCAAGAAGAATGACCACTATGTGCCACTATGCCCACATAATGAGGTTAGAGACAGAGCACCATTTCCTGCAACACTGCAGCATATACGAACACCTCAGAACCTAGCCCTAAATAAATCCTAGACATGCACTGTCTGACCAGAGAGTCCATGGCTCAGAAGCACCTATGTGCGTGCGTGTCCCAGCCTGAGCCAAACACAGCGCAACACATGAAGTTAGTTAGTCTCTCAGCATCTGCCCATCCCCTACTCCTCACGTCTTATTGATGTTGTTATATTTATGATGGATCGGATTTCTTGGTCTCTGGTGAGTTGGTTCATGTGTATTTATGTTTGGTTGTGACAATATGATAACATGCCTTCAAACATTCAATGAAACACGTTTGAATTGAATTGAAAGAGAGCGAGAGAAAGACAGAAAGAGTGAGTGAGAGGAGAGAGAGAGAGAGAGAGAGAGAGAGAGAGAGAGAGAGAGAGAGAGAGAGGAGAGAGAGAGAGAGAGAGAGAGAGAGAGAGAGAGAGAGAGAGAGAGAGAGAGAGAGAGAGAGAGAGAGAGAGAGAGAGAGAGAGAGAGAGAGAGAGAGAACGGCGAGAGGGACAATAGGTAAAGAGAGTGAGAGAAAGGGGAGTAGAGAGAGAGAGGAGGGAAACAGTTCTAGATAGTGCTAAGCAGGTCTGACAGAGACAGTGGGGGGTCCTGTGAAATACCCATTGTTAGGTCTTTGTGCTGTCTCTCACATCACAAGAAACAGGAAGTCTTGACTTGCAGGGGATTATGGGCCACCTTCAAAATAAAAGCTAGTCCCCTAGCCCTTTGATATCATTATTTCTGGTAGTCAACATTCTATTGGATGCTTTTAATGTGTCAATCTGAATGCCAAGTTTAGACATTTAGGTCATTGTAATGGTTTATATTTTGGATATATTTTGGAAATAAGAGATACAAATATATTCAAAATGGGTAAAAAAATATGGGCATTACATTTCCAGCAACTTCTTACTGAAGGCTTGGCAAAAAGACAGAGTCGGACTATAAAATTGAATGTGTTCCTCGTCATGCTGGATGTGAATAGCAACACCAGCTGCCCTGTCTCACACCTTCCATAAAAACAATGGCAGAAATAGCTCTCCACCTTGCTGCAGCTGATTAGAACAGGGGCTAATTGAAAGGCCAGTTTTCTCCAGCGTACGTCACGAGAGTGCACAGCAAGAAAGAACCCTGTCTCCAAGAACGCTGTCTCCAAGACCATAGGCTCTTGGCTCCCCCCTTGTCCTAAGTCCACCTGTTGGGTGAGATGTCCCAACCCCTACCTGCTCCTATGTAAAGAAACCCCATGTATTGAAACCCATTTGCTGCCAGCACATGAGTTTCATATACATTCTCAATGCAGGGGTGTAACACCTCACACGCCAGCCTTCAATGACTGGTTTGAGGCTATGAATCAAAAGGGTGTCACAAATGTAATTTGCACGTCAAATAATCACGAGTTTAATTAACATGCAGATCTCATCTCAGCTAACACGTTTAAAGAGCATCTGGTTTATGTTTCACTGTGCGTACCCATCACACACTAGACAGTACCCTGGGAGCCCACAGACCGGAGCTGCTATGAACTTCTACGTTGTCACAGTCACATGCCAGGGAGCATATGGTATGCACACAGAGTCAGAGTCCCCGCCCAGCATCACCATTTAACGCCTCGTAGCGCACCGGGTGGGGGGAACTGCACGACTGCTGTAAGACCAACATTGTGTGCCAATAAGAGGTTTAATCTATGGAGGCAAATAAGACCATTAAGACCATATTTACATCTTATCCTTCATTTTTTTACATTTTGTGTTTCGATTTGGACCAGGTTCAATCCCTTTTCAATACGTTGTAACCCACTACCTGTACCCCCACTAGCGGTACCTTTAATCTAAAATAAGTTGTTTTGAGTTGTTGCGAGCAAAATAGGAAATAGGCACACAGGAAATATGATTGACCCTATGCAACGTCCAATCAAATCAGGGAGGAGGCGGGGCAAAGCAATCTCCTTTGCAGGTCTTTTAGATGTTTGAATTTGGAAGCAAAGATGATGCTAGCGTCCACCCTTTACATAATTCTACTGCAGAGCTGCAGTTTGCCCCTGCTGTTTGACTTGATTGGTTGTCCCATTGGGCAAATCATCTTTTTGCTGATGTTGGAACATGGCAAAAAGACATTTTATCTCCACCAGACCCATTCATCATCATCCCCTCTCCCAACATACACACACAAACACACACTCACACAACTTCATTTTACATACTGCACTAATGGCAGCATTTACAACGGAATTGCAACAATGTTGGGCATCTCCTATCACACACACACACACACACACACACACACACACACACACACACACACACACACACACACACACACACACACACACACACACACACACACACACACACACACACACACATACCAAGACATATATACACACCCACAAACGCACACACACACACACACACACACACACACACACACACACACACACACACACACACACACACACACACACACACACACACACACACACACACACACAACACACACACACACACACACACACACACACACACACACACACACACACACACACACACACACACACACACACACACACACACATTTAAGCTGTGGTCACACTGAGACCAACAGATACACAAAGCAAACAGAAATATAATCCACACACATGACACACAGTGGGCGAGCAGAGGCCATTTAGCAGACAGTGAGAGCGAGAGAGAGAGAGCGCGATAGAGAGAAAGATTAAGAGTGAGAGAGCGATAGTAAGAAAGATTGAGAGAGAGAGAGAGAGAGAGAGAGAGAGAGAGAGAGAGAGAGAGAGAGAGAGAGAGAGAGAGAGAGAGAGAGAGAGAGAGAGAGAGAGAGAGAGAGAGAGAGAGAGAGAGAGAGAAATGGTTAGAGAGAGTCTCTGAAGAAGAATCACAATACTCACTTCACATACCTCTTACTCGTTCTTTGTATTTTTTTTTATCATTATTCAATTGATTGTTTTAATCTTTTCTTTTTAGTTTTTTGTTGACCTTATGTTATTGTTGAATTTAATGTTTTCTTGCTCACTTGTTAACAATTATGTATCAACTTCATTCATGTTTGCTTAAAAGATGACTTTCATGCCAAGAAAGCGAATTAGAATTTGGATTTGAGAGTCTTTAATCGTCAGGAGAGAATAGGAAAAGCTCACAAACTTTCAATATCAACTCACAAACACACACAAACACACACAAACACATACACAAACACGTTAACACACGCACGCAAACATACAGATGCACACAAGCTGTAGAAA
>OLKM01000043.1:729514-733482 GCA_900291075.1 Melanogrammus aeglefinus
CAGGTTACAGAAAAACTTGTGGGTCAACCAATGTCACAGACAATATCTTAAAGTTTTTGCTGTTGACATGATTCCCTGGGATTTGCTATGGGTTGGACACAAAAATAGGTGACACAAAAATAACTTTTTTATAAATATTTTAAAGTGTACGCCAAACTCGGAAATGTCCGGTCAATAAATCCTAACCATGCCCGTCGCCGGCTATGAGGTCACCGAGGTCGGTCAGTTTCTAAAAATAGAAAAAAATATAAAGCTAAAAATATATCCGGAGACGACGTAGGCTACTAATGTATGAAGATAATCAGCGTTTGAGAACTTGTCGTGGATGAGTGCTTGCTTGATTCAGTTTAGACTTCTTACTTTGTTGCCGCTGTGTGCGACATCTGGTGGTGATGCGTGGTGGAGCCGAACCCATCCCGCCCACCAGCCCCAACAAATCTGAACCCCCCCGCAACAAAAAAACTGAAGCCCCCCCAACCCCACCCGCACCCCCCGCCTGCACACCACCCTCACTATTTTCTAAACTACGGAGCGTAACTATTGGATTTGAAAGTAACTCGAAGGCGTCGGCTGGAGAACAAACTGACGATAAAATCCTGAATCATCAACTTATATTGTTCCTTTGTGCTGTTGGCAAATACGGAGGTTGATTATCATTACAAGCCATTCCACAATCATTCCACTTGTGACATCACAAGCCGTGGAAGCTAGGGACGGGTGGACAGCCACCACCAGACGACCGATCTGTCCATCACGGACCTCGGGTGGACACGCCCAACTGTGGGGTCCCAAAGGGGTGTATTTAGAAACAGCTTGTCACGATGCACTGCCTGGTTGTGTGGGTTGTGCTGCAGGAGAAGGGGTTCATGTGGGAGGAGGTAAAGACAGAACACATACTTGATGTGGGGCTGATTTCTGCTAGTCTGCTATAACCTCTGGTCTAACACGACTCTCGGGATGTTTCAAGATCCCTGCTGCTCTCACTGTGTTTGTACAAGGGCTGCTGGATGAAAGGCTGAGGAGACACTGAGAGGAGCACACGCACACACACACACAGGCACGCCGGCTCGTGCAGTCACGCTCACACATGCACACACACACGCATACAAACTAGTTCTTATATAAATAGCCATACACACACACACACACACACACTTCATTACAGACACACACACACACACACACACACCTACACACACACACACACACCTACACACACACACACACACACACACACACCACACACACCTACACACACACACACACACACACACACACACACAAACACACACACAGAGGCACACTCACTTACACACCACTCACTTACACACACACTTCAACGCATACACAAACACACACAAACACACACAAACACACACACACACCCACACACACACACACACACACACACACACACACACACACACACACACACACACACACACACACACACACACACACACACACACACACACACACACACACACACACACACACACACACACACACACACACACACACACACACACCCTGTTGCCTCCACATGCACATTCATATTTAGTGTATTTGTGACAGACACCTGTCACTTCCTCCCACTGAGCCGTCTGCTGCATCAAAGAAAGTTCAGAAGAAATCTTCAATGGAGGGATAAAACAAACGTACCCACAGCCAAAACAACCTGCCCATCCCCAACCTGGAATATTGCTGCAAAATTGCAGAAAGTTACACGATGAATGGAAAGCTATGATGACGGCAGTATCCATGTTTACCAAGACTACCACAGAATCACCATCATCCAACCCAGCACACACACCACACACAACGGCCACACTATAACAATGACACAGTGACCAAACTCCACTGTAACCGTTAACACCACCTCAGTAAAGTAGTCCAACGCAACAGATTCAAAGATCCTCATTCATGTTCATTATACCTTACATTAGCACATTTACTTACCACGACCGCAACAAGCATGGCTGATGGTGAGCATTGACTATTATGTTACCATGTTGACACACACACACATATCCACACACACACACACACGTGCACACACATGCTGTATGCACTCAAACACAGACACACACACAGACACACACACAGACACACACACACGCGCGCGCGCGCACACACACACACACACACAGCTCACCGGTGATACAGAGAGTGAAAGAACAGAGTTCATCACAGAGAGTGTCTGGACTCTCCAATGCTCCTCCTCCTTCTCCTCTTCCTGCTCCTCCGACTCCTCTCCTCCTCTTCCTGGGAGACATTCTCTTCATCAGCTTCATCATGCGCTCCAGTCTATCCATCCTGCACCACTAACTATACCAAGGATCACCTCTACTTCTCTGTATCCCCCTCTCTCGCTCTCCCCCTCTCTCTCTCTCTGGAGAGTGTTCCAACTGCCAAACGCCCCGCCTTGCTCCGCCCCCCCCCCCCTCTCTTTTTCTCTCTCTCTCTCTCTCGATCTCTCTCTCTCTCCCTCTTCCTCTTTCTCTCGATCTCTCTCTCTCTCTCTCTCTCTCTCTCTTCTCTCTCCTCTCCTCTCTCTCTCCTCCTCTCTCTCTCTCTCATGCTCATTCCTCTCTCGACTCTTTCCCTCTCTCTCTCTCTCTCTCTCTCTCTCTCTCTCTCTCTCTCTCTTCTCTCTCTCTCGTCTTTCTCTCTCTCTCTCTCTCTCTCTCTCTCTCTCTCTCTCTCTCTCTCTCTCTCTCTCTCTCTCTCTCTCTCTGTAGCCCCTGCTCTCCTTGTCTCTGTATGTCTATCCCTCTATATATCTCGCTGTTCTCTTATCTCTGTTCCTCTCCTCCTCTCTGACTGTCTGTCTGTGAGATGGGGTCGTTTGTCTGTCTCCCTGTCACTTCTCCTGCTCTCGGTCCTCTCCCACTGATCGCTCCCTGTTCTACACTTCCCTTCATCCTCCGCCTCCTCTTCCCCGCTTGCTTTCCCTTCACCCCTTCTCTCTCTCTCTCTCTCTCTCTCTCTCTCTCTCTCTCTCTCTCTCTCTCTCTCTCTCTCTCTCTCTCTCTCTCTCTCTCTCTCTCTCTCTCTTTTACTCTCTCTCTCTCTTTTTCTCTCTCGCTCTTCCCCGTCTCTCTCTCTCTCTTCTCTCTCTCTTCTCTCTCTCGTCTCCTCCTTCTCTCCTCTCTCCCTCTCTCCTCTCTCCTCTTCTCTCCTCTCTCCCTCAGTCTCGTCGTCTCTCTCGCCCATCCCCTCTCTCCTCTCCTGCTTCCCCCTGCTCATCCCGCCTGTCTCTCTCTCTCTCTCTCTCTCTCTCTCTCTCTCTCTCACACACACACACCCCCTGTCTCTTGTTGTCTTCTCTACCTTTTTGGGACACCTGGAAACTCCCCTATTGTATTATACCATCACACCTCCCCTCCTCCTCTCCTCTCGTCTCCCCCTCTCCTCTCCTGACCTCCTCCTCCCTGTTTTCCTCTCCACCTCTGTATGCTGCAGTTCACCACGACTCTTCCCCTCTTGGTAGTATTCATCTTCCTCTTCAGAGGAGCGGCAGGAGCCTTTCTTCCTCTCCTCTTCCTCTCTTCTCCATGTCCACTCTGCCCACCTCACTGCTCTATGGTTCGGTTCAAGGACTTAGGATTGCTTTAAAAAAGCCACAGAGGAGAGATGGAGAGAAAGGGGGAGAGAGAGAGTAGGATGGAGAGAGAGTCTACCTACTCTTACCAGCTTAACCCTCCTTCCTAAAACATCAAACAGGAGTGTAAAAACATCATATATGACGTGTCTCTCTCTCTCCCATCCTCTCTCTCTCTCTCTCTCTCTCTCTCTCTCTCTCTCTCTCTCTCTCTCTCTCTCTCTCTCTCTCTCTCTCTCTCTCTCTCTCTCTCTCTCTCTCTCTCATGTATTTATCTTTCCACTCCCTTGTTTCTGTAAATCATTCTTTCTGATCTTGTGATCAATACATTAATATAAACACAAATTATCTCTTTGTGTTGCCC
>OLKM01000044.1:0-22500 GCA_900291075.1 Melanogrammus aeglefinus
TTGTTCACATTGGATCCGGCGAAAGATTACAGGTGAAATAAACCGTTATCTGAAATAGTACCTCGCCCAATTGGTTGGGTAAGAAAACAGCACCCAGTAAATTAATGGAACTTTCTAAATCTTCCCATGGACATCCCATGGGAATCACACGCAAAATCAATCTAGAATGGAGCTCAACCAAAAACAGAAGTGTTTACTATGCAACCTTCAGATAAATGTAATTGCTTGTTTTAGTCCCTTCATGCGTCATTCGTGATAACATAAACACCAATGGCAGTCATATGAACCGTAGCCAACCAGGCAGGCATGACATGACCTTGGCTGCACTCTGCCCACCATTGATACAACCTGTGGCAACCCGATCAATCAGCTGAATCAACAAGCACCGTCATATACGTACATCTAAAGATAACTAGTCTCCAGTGAAATGCTCCACATGCTTGTCTCTCTGACCAGCATGTACATCAACATGTAATGCAAACACACACATACACACAGACACACACACAAGCACACGTACGCACATATTCACATGCATACACCAATACACGCAAGCGTGCGTGCACATACAAAGATACTGTTACGGCTGGGGGGTATGTATGCTGTATGTTTGTAGGCATGTTTTGTTTGGTTCTGTTTTGTGGTGTTCTATTTCATCCTTACTGACCGCCAGAGGCGGTGCTTCAAGCACTGGATTTATCCGTCTCGCGCATGCGCAGTTCGAGTACCTAATAATCAAACAAAGTCACCTGTGACCCCCTGATGAGCTCTTGACAGCCTCTATCTTCCGTGTGACATCAGAAGGAATACTGTTCCTTTTCATCTTCTCGCTTCCAGGCAGGTATCGTAATCACCTGCTCAGCTAAAAGCATAAGTGGATATTGTTATCTTGATCGTTCTTGCTGGTGGCCTTGCGACAATATTGTCGGAGCCGTGAGCGCACTGCACCCTCAAGGCCGCCGACGGGAACCCAGCCGAGAGGTTGGATTGCGTGGATCCGCATTTCCGCTCGGCTGGGATAAGTTTACTTTGTTGGGGGTAAATAATTTCGTGTTTCCGGTAAAGGCAGTGTAAGCCCGCTCCCCTCCTCCCGGCGTTTGTACTGCCGCTTATCATTAATTTCTTCCCGGCGTTTGTACTGCCCGCCTTTATCAACTTAAATTTCAAAAGTTGGGCTATTTGGGTGCGGGCAGTGTGGGTGCGCTCCCATCCGGCTTAACTGTACATTTTCCCCTGGGTGGCCAACTGTTGTGCCCGCTTTGGTGTTAATTAGGTGGAAAAGGCAGTGTTTTCGCTCGCGGCTCCCCAAGCATTCAATAGTTATGAAGTTAGCCTTGATAGTTAGTAGCAGTGCTCCCGCTGAGGCATACCTGTCTGGGCTTGATTATCTCCGGCAAATTTGTCGGCGAAGGCTGTGCTTTTCGCTCGCTCTCCGGCATTTATACTGCACTTATTATTATCTAGCGTTTCGTAATGACCGGCGGCTACCCTCCAACTGGTGAAGGGCAGTGCTCCTCGGCTCCCGCTCCCAGCAGAGGTGTTGACCTGGGTAGTAGGTAGGCAGCGTCCCGCTGAGGCTAACTTGTCTGGTGTTTTTTCTGTCTCATATATTCATTGGTGAAGGTTGTGTTTTAGCCCCTCATCCCAAGTTGTCTAATTGTTTCTTTGGCTTATACAGTGTTATATTTTCCTGGTTGTCAACATGGTTGGCGGACCTCTCATGGCTATGCCGGGCCCTGTATGGCTTCTCTGGGCAGATTGAGGATGGCCTATGATTTGTGTCGCCTCATGCCTTGGCCTAGGGGCAAATCTGAAGGAAGGGTCTTCAGATGAACACCTGCATGAACTGCAGTTTATTATGCCTGCGGGCAGTGAAGAGTTGCCTAGACTAGCTGAAAGTGAACAACTTGTTGGGCCTCGTTTCGATCCCCCGAACTGTTGCCTCCAGCCCAGGCGACCGATAAATTCCAGCCCAGGATGGTCCTCCAAAAACGTCGGGCTTGGCGGTGAACCGCAGCCCCACTTCTAGGAAAGAAAGGTTAGGGAGTCCCGGGCTTGCCATCCAAGGTGGGCCAATTAACAGGCGGAGGCTCGACCAGCAATAGAATTCCCTTTTTGCCTAGCCTTTCAGGCTGAGGACTGGTGCAGGGGAGCCAGGTGCTCTATGCTCCTCGCGGCAGCCACATTTGGAGCCCGAGGAGGGATGTGCTTTCTATCTCTTGGCAAGCGTAGCTGCCAGTTTGCTGAATAACGAGCCCCGGATGGGGGTTCTAGCAGGATTGGGTAGGCCTTCCCTGCCTCACAGCGTGCTCCCTCCGTCTTCAAACGCCGCAGCTCTACTGGTCTCTGAGGACAACTCAATGGGAGCCATCATCTTAGTATGGCCCTGGCACAGTCTGCAGCTAGACGTGCCGCAAGCGCAGCCAGCTCCGGCCAGTGCTTTCTCTTCAGGCGTGGCCCAGTCCCCGCCAGCTTTAAACGTGCTGCCATCGGAGGAGTATCTGGAAGGAGTTGCATGCAATGCTGGAGGGATCCTAGGACCCTCTCTCATGCACATCCGAACGGTCGGACCTGGCAGCCATGCAAGGACAGGATGCACCCGAAGTTTGGCTTGGACCGCATGCCAGCAGTTGAGCCGACGACATAGCCCCTAGAGCCGCTCTAAATTGTCTCCCTGGAAATGAGGCTCTAGACCGATGCGAAGTGTCCTCGTCCCCAGTGTCGGGTTACGGATGATCTGCTCTCCAAAAGCCTATGATGCAGGCAGCACGCATGGGACGCATGGGCAATTCTATGTCCCACCTGATAGCTCGCTCTGGTCCAGGATCCCTGCAGGAAGGTTGCAGTGGATGCTCCGGCCCACGATTTCTGGTGACGCTTACTCATGCAGGCGTTCGTACATGATGTCCAGGGAGTTGGGCGGGTGAATGTCCACTCTCGTCAGGCTCCGCCACCAGGGGGGGTTTTTTGGTTGCACAGTCTCCCGTCTCACACTGAGGTGTGCAGGAGAACCCTCCGGCAGTGTTACCAGTGGGCACCTGGGGAGCTGTTTTGCTCTGCAGCTCTAGAGGTGCTTGAGCGAACAGTACCAGGCCAGAAGACTCGCGAAGCATCTACTGTGCTTCAAAGGAGTGTGCCTCCTAGCAGGCCTAGAGGTCCTTCAGCTCGCCACAAACAAACAGCGCAGCTATCAACGCCACAGGATCACCCCAGTGGCTACCTTAGGATCCAGAGCCCACGTCACAGCCTGCTCAGCAGCAGGCACAGGCCTTTCGGGCCCCCTGAGCGGCTGCCCTCGGGGCCAGCCTCAGGTCCAATGTGCTGCCCGTCGTTTCCTTCCCCACAATAGACCCTTTAAGAGGCCGGGGGACCGACCCGGCGTGAGGGTCAAGGGCCGTCGTCGGATGTTTTTTATTCCCAAGCAGCAGCTCAGCTATTGGGCTGCTTGCCACCCAGGGACGCCCGTGGGTGCTTTCCACCCTTGACCCATGGGTACAAACTTCAGGTTCCGACGCGCCACCACAGCCTGTGGCCGGGTCAAGATGACCATATACACGACCGGCCAAGCCAAGCCATCACCCAGGAGCTTTAACGCCCTCCTGGACAAGGGTGGCCATCGCCAGTAGATCCCCTGTTGCAACCCGGGGGGTTCTACCTCGACTTACTTTCTAGTAGCAAGAAGACGGCGGACCTTCCCGTCCTATCCTCGACTTGAGGAGTCTAACAGGTTGCCTGAAGGTCCTGGAGGTTCCACATGCTAAGCCCGCAGAGGTTCTGCGTACTGTTGCCAGGGGAGGAGTGGTTTAACATCAGTAGATCTGAAGGATGCCTACATTATCAACAAACGTCCCCCATAAGCACCACACCACAGAACAGTTCTGCCGGTTTGCTTTTCGCAGGGGCGTCGTTTTCAAGTTCAAGGGTGCAACTCCCGTTTGCCCTCTCCCTTTCCCCAATGGGTGTTCACCAGGTGTGTGGCGGCAGCCCTCACACACCTACAGTCGCGGGGCATGAAGATCCTGCCAATATCTGGACTGGACCGGACTGGTCAATTGTGCACACCATTCCCAGTTTCAGGTGGCCCTGGACACGACACTTCTTTCTCTCCCATGATGGCCGCGCTGGGTCTCCGGGCTGAATCTCACGAAGAGTTGCCTGGTGCCATCGCAGAGATTCTTTCTCGGTGCTGTCTCTCGGATGCAGTCGCCAATGGAAGGCCTGTCCATCGCCACAGCGGGTGGATGACATCCTCCGCCTCCTTCTCGCTGTTTCCGGTAAGGCAGGCTGTTGCGCTATGTGGTAGTTTTTGCGCCTCCTAGGGAAACTGACGGGCTGCCGCCTACAGTGGTTCCTCTAGGGACTGCTGTCGCTACGCCCCCTCCAGAGGTTGGCTGCACACGCTTTCATTTGGATGTCAGGTGGCACCGGCACAGGAGAACTCAAGGTTTCACCGCCGGCTGCCTATACTTGCTCTGGCTCCATGGAGGGACAGATCGTTTCTTCTCCAGGGCAATGCCCATGGGTTCCATCGCAATGCCACCGTCGGAAAACGTCACAAACAGATGCCTCCCTCTCGGGGTGGGGCGCCGCTGTGTGGCAAGACCGGACAGCTCAGGGGCTGTGGCCTGCTCAGGTCCGCTCGGGTAGCATATTCAATGTTCTGGAGCTGCGGGCCTGTGCACAGGGCACTGCAGTTATTTCTTCCCTTCCTGGGCGGCCGCATGTGCTCGTGGCGGACGGACAATGTCTCAGCCATCTCTCACATAAACCAACCAGGGGAGGCAATCAAGGTTCTGCACGGCTGTTGGCAGGCATCCCGGGACCTCCTGTTTGTGCGCAGCACCACGCCTGGCCAGCCTGAGGGCAATGTATTTGCCTGGGGTACAAATCAGGCTGCAGACTTACTCTCCCGTTGCAAGACCGCCGCCGACGGGAGTGAGTGCGGCTTTCATCCGGAGTCATTTCTCAACATCTGGGACGTCTTCGGCATGGCAGAGGTGGATTCTCATTTGCCACAAAGGAGTCAACCATTGCCCCCTGTGGTTCTCCCTGGTACACAGTTAGAGCAGCCGCTCTGGGTCAGAATGCTCTCGCCCACGGATTGGCCAAGAGGGTTCCTCTATTCCTTATGCCTTTCCACCGATCCCTCTGATTTTTTTTTTTTTCGACGCTACAGAGGGTCCTCCAGCAGGGACAGCCAGACACTGACTGCTGATGTAGCCCCTTTCTGGCCAGGGAGAACATGGTTTCCACTGCTTTGCGCAGGCTCTGCAGCTAGTTCACCATAGCGCCTTTCCAGGACAGGAAGATGATCTCCCTGTCTCAGTTACAGGGCAAGATACTGGCATCCCTGTGCCTACAGCTATGGGTCTGTGGCCGCTGCAGGGCCCAACCCCGCTGCTGGCCGGATGCTCAGACGATGTCTGCAATAAGCCATACTGAACGCCCAGGCAGGCGCCTTCTAACCCCGGGCGCAGTATGAGAATAGGTGGCAGCTATTTACGGCATGGTGTTCAGACACGGGGCTGAGGACCCGCTGTGCATTGTTCAGTTCCAACGATTTTGGAGATTCCTCCAGTCCCTCTGCTGGATGGCGGCCAGGCCCCAGCTACTTCTGAGGGTATACGTGCAGCCATCTCCTCGAGACATGCTCGGGTGGATAATGACACACGGTGGGGGGGCCACAGATTGGTGTCCCTTTTTTTCTGAAGGGGGCGTTGCGGGTTACGACCGCGCACGAGCACAGCGTGCCCCAGCATGGGATCTGCACTCTGTGTGCTCGACGCTTTATGCTTGCCTCCTTTTGAACCCCTGGCCTTTATCGCCTCGGAAGGGGAGGACAGGTTCAAACTGCTGTGTCCTGTGCGAGCTCTGAGAGCGTACGTAGCTGCGACCGCAGGGATTAGACGGTCGGACCAGCTCTTCCTCTGCTACGGTGGTCCTAGGAGGGGCTGTGCGCTCTTCCAAGCAGCGGTTGTGTCTCATTTGGGTTGGTGGACGTCATCACCCATGCCATGGCTATAAAGGAGGTGTGGTCACCCCCTGCCATCCGGTGGTCAGGGTGCCACTCTCTACCAGGGCTGTGTCTCAACGTCATGGGCTGCCCTGCGGGGTGTGCCCCTTGGATGACATCTGTGATGCCGCATCATGGACATCACCGTGTACCCTTTCCAGGTTTCTAACCTGGGTGAACCGTTGCCACTCCCCACACCCCGTTGGCCGTGGTCCTGTTGCCCGACCTCTGCTGTTCCCTCTCAATGAGGTAGGTGTGTGGTGGTCTCTTCGTGACCTGTTGGTACGAGCCTACCCAGTTGCTTGAAGCACCGCCTCTGGGCGTCATCAGTATGAAGATGAAATAGAACGATAGTTATCGTAGTATGTAACTACGGTTCTATATGAATCCTGGATGACCGCCAGAAGCACACCTGTCACTTCAGATCCTTGTGTTACTCGCGAGAAAGATTCTGCCAGGAAACAGATCCTTCTGATGTCACCGGGAGAGATATAGGCTGTCCGGAGCTCATCAGGGGTCACAAGGTGACTTTGTTGAATATTAGGTACTCGAACTGGCGCATTTTGCGCGAGACGATAAATCCAGTGCTTGAAGCACCGCCTCCTGGCGGTCCATCTCCAGGATTCATAGAACCGTAGTTACATACGAAACTATCGTTTTTGTCTCCCTCCTGTCACTTTTCTCAGATCTACCCCTGGTTTTTCAGTCACAATCAATCAATCAACCCACTCTGTTCCTGATCAGCAATCAAGCTTCCCTCACCTTATATTATAGTCCCGCTTTGTGGTGGTTTAGTTCGGCGGGGTTTTGTTTGGGGATATCAGTGAGGACAGGAGGATACCCTGGGGATTCTACATCTTGCACCACGTAGGTTTAACATGTTGTTACAACCCTAGTTTAGGAGTGCGCACCCACCCACTGTATTTTTTTGGTGCGTTAGCACCTTGTCAAGGGGGGAATGGGTTATTATTTCTCCTTTGTGTTTTCTTTGGTGCCACTGTTAGTCCTGCTCCTTGACCCCGTGGGTTGCTGTGTTTTTTTATGTAAATAAATATTTATTGTTTGTTACCTGGTTCCAGCACGGTTTTGTGTCATTGCACCCTCACCCTACGTCTGTTGCCTTATGTTGGGCCCTGCTACTGAGTCACCACCAGGGTCGTAACATAAATGGGGGCTCGTCCGGGATTTTTGATCCATTTAAGCAACAGACTTATGAGTGTTGGTGTGCAGTGTGCACGTCAAATAGGCTGCTAGTTGTGTTAATTTAGTTAGGTTGGTTGTGTCATTTCTTTACCTCTTAAATATGGCTGCTTTTGCTATTGAGGAGTTTCTTGGCGACCCTTCGGTTGAGCGTCTTGACCATTGTAGGAAGGATGATCTGTTTTGTACATTTGTACATTTTGGTGTGAGCTTTTCCAAAAGCATGGTGAAGGCTGAGCTGAAAGAAGCTGTTGTGCGTATGTTAATGGACAAGAATGTGCTCGTTACAGGTGACGGTGTGCAGCTGGTGTTTCTTCCCCTTCCCTCATTCTTACCCAGGGAAAGACCGAAAGTTTGAGGTTGTAGGGGGTGAGTCAGTTTATAGTAGAGGCCCTCCGAGATAGAGTTTAAGCCTCCTCGTACAGTGCCCAGATTTACTCCACTCTCCCCTGGTAGAAGTGTTGAGGATGCTCGCCTTAGGCTAACGTCTAGCACGGTTGCAGTTCGAGGCACAGGAGAAGGAGAGAGAGATGCTTGAAATACATAGTCATTCGGTTGGCTGGTCGGAGAATGGAGCGCTGGAAATGGAGGCTGAGATCCTCCAACCGCCGGATGGTGAATGAGGTTAAAATATAAAGCAACTAGAACTAGAGGCTGCGGCTAAAGCTGTGAGTCCTGCTCAACCTTCTCCCATGCCTGTGAGAGGTTTTGAGGTGAGCAAGAATGTCGCTCTAGTACCTCAGTTTCGTGAGGCGGAGGGTAGACTCTTACTTCAGGGCTTTTGAGCGAGTTGCTAACCTCTCTGGAAATGGCCTACAGAGGTCTGGGCTATATTGCTCCAATGTAAGTTGACTGGGAAAGCCCAGGATATTGTATCCTCTCTCTCTCTAGAAGACAGCTTGTCTTATGAGGCTATCAAGACAGCTGTGCTTCGAGCCTACGAGCTAAGTGCCAGAGGCCTATAGGCCAGAAGTTTTAGAGCTCAAACAAAAAGTTGCCTGGCAAATCTTTTGTGGAGTTCGCCCATGAGAAAGAGACGTTGTTTAAGTGTTGGTGTAAAGCGAGTAACGTGTTGGATTTTAATTCTCTGTCTGAGTTGATGTTACTCGAAGAGTTCAAGAATAGCCTGTCTGACCGATACACAGATATACCCTCTATGGGTTGAACGTATACTGTATATATACATCTATCTTTATCTTAATGGGACAAAAATATAAAAAGTTTATGAACTGAAATTAAAATCTTTTTTGAAAGCTATTCATAAAGAAACAAGACATAACAAGTCATTTGAAAAGTCGTTTCCGTCCCGGCCTCCCTGTAATTTCTAAGCAGGCTGCAGTGTAGTTTATAAACTGACAAAGAGTTTGTCTCCATCCCAGACTCACATATTGCCAGATTTCTGCTCTCCTATAAATATTTGGGCTTGTATATTTGTTTGAAGATTAGCTGCCTTTGAAATGTAAGCACAAAATCATGTGCCAAGTTTTTTGCATCAAAGCAAATACTTGTTTTAATATTCAACAATCCTTTGGGGCATATATATTTATAATTATATATATATATATATTATATATATATATATATATATATATATATATATATATATATATATATATATATATATATATATATCATAACACACAATGTTTTTAGTGTTTGGATCAACAGGCAGGCTCTGATATCTCTAAGCTGGCAGGGTGATAGTGTGAGGGCTGAGCGGACCAGCGAAGGTAGAGCAGCTGCCTAACACATTGGATAAAGAACATGTGATTATGACATCATGGCCCAGCTGCTGCAAGAACGACCTCCCAGAAAATCCACTCTCACCATCTCAGAAATACCATTTAAACAGAGCCTCCCACTCTATATCTTTATTGTAGCTGGTCTGTTTGTGTGTGTGTGTGTGTGTGTGTGTGTGTGTGTGTGTGTGTGTGTGTGTGTGTGTGTGTGTGTGTGTGTGTGTGTGTGTGTGTGTGTGTGTGTGTGTGTGTGTGTGTGTGTGTGTGTTGGGTGTGGTGTGTCAGTGTAACCACACAGAAGAGGCACGTTGACACACACTTGCCACACTTTCACCTTGACATTAAAACATATCTAACGGCGATGAGACCCTCACTGCAGCTGCTAATTTACGACTATCGTGGCCACACTTGTTCTCTATCAATACGTCGCTTTTTATATCAAAAGCCCAAACCCGAATGTCTCCAAACTTTTCCTTCTCCCACGCCAAATATAAGTGTCAACATTGGAAAAAAAGGGAACATGTGTCGCGGCGGTCAACCGGATAAGGGGGTCGCAAACCCACTGGTTCTCTATCTCCATTTTCTAACGCGGGTGGAACTATATTTAACCATGTGGCCCGTACCGGATCGCTTATTATAGCTTTGGAAATACCTCTCCCTGAGTGGCAGTGAAGCACACCAATTACAACACACGAGTAGCACAGACCCTCCAGGGTGGGGGCGTGGTAAGGAGGCAAAGGGGGTGGAGCTTCCTCTGATCGTATTTGAGCACCGAAAGGTTTGTCTATCGAACCGCCCTATTGCAAGAGACATGAACACGTAATTCGTGGGTGTGGGGAAACCCCTCTCCGTTCTGTGGTCGATAGCGCCTTGTTGAGACACTCACCGAGGAGATGACGACCTTTGGGTTACGTCACACGCTGAGAAGTCCGAACAGTAGCCCCGCAGAAGGCGCAGCCATGGAGATAGCAAGTGTGGGTCCAATGGGAGCTCATTATGTAACATGGGCATTGTCTTATCGCCTGCCACTCCCCCGCCCCGGGCTCGGTGTACTTTCAACCCCTTCTCCATCTCCTGTTTTCCCTCTGCTCTATGACAACCAAAACGGTGTCAGCATTCACAGCCGTCTGACGTCAGCAGAACACCCTGCCCTCGTAAAGCCAATTGGAAGAAAGAAAGCTGAGGACATGCCCATGATGGGGTTAAAGGGTCAGGTCCTGTCCTTCTCAGGCCACACACACACATGTCCCACTACTACTAGAGCTGTCAGACGTGAGCCCCCTCCTACAAACTACATGACACCCATGTTACACAATTAGAGCAACACCAATTTCTGTCAGAGGTGAGCTCCCTCCTACAACCTACAATACACACATGTTACACAGTTAAAGTTACAGCAAGTCCCCCCCCCCCCCCCATCAGAGCTTTTTCCTCCCAGACAGCAACACAGTGAATAGTCTTGTATCGGCCATTGCCACTTCAGATCTCTGTGTTTAAGTTGTGTTTACCTGACCCTTATCGCTTCACAATTACTGGGTCTCAATCAGTGTTGCGTTCTACTCTGAAGGTCCCCTTTTAACAAAGACTCCACTTTTATCCTGGATACTGTGGCACAATTTCCTTGAAGCTTAAGTCGGCAGCATACTAATTGTGGAAAATATGTATCAAAATACCTTGCCCAAAATGTATGCATTATTCTTGCACCTCGCACCACATTGTGAGTGATTGGTCAGAAATACTATGCTTGATTGATTTGCTTTGGATTATTTCCCCAAACGGATTTCGGATTTCTAGTCACCATGGAGCCGGTATTACTCTTCCATAAAAGGAATTTCTGTCTCCAAACATGAACCTCATTGAGTATAAAAGTTTGTCTGCAAAGAAATGATGATGATGATTTGAAGTCGGAAAAAATCCTCCTCTTTTGAAGTATATTAAATGATCTAGATTGAGGTTATCCCTCAATCTAGATCCTAAATTCCGTACTCACTCATTGCAACACTTTCCATGAGACCACAATACCACCACCGGTTGGACAGGGCAATGCCAACACACTCTTAAATAGTAGGTGAACCAAACTGGATTTTCCCTTATTCTACCCTAAGGCGTACTCAAACATATTTCTGTAATTGTAGTGGTTTAATCTAGGACATTCACAAAAATTATATACAGCAGTACGTGATACCTGATTTGCTCATTTGAAAGTTCAAGAACATATTTGACGACACATAAATGTTGGCTCTGATCTTTTTGATAGAAGTTGACTGTAGGCCAGTCCCCTAGGCACTACCCATTGACCTTGGTTATAATTTAAAATCATTCAGCTTTCAGTTACCCATACTGAAATACCTTTACCTGATCCCTGTACTGTAAATGAATAACATGCAGTGCATGTTAACACACATGAATAAGATAAGGTGCTAAATGGCTCTATTTTGTGTGCACAAAGAAAAGCAAATTTCCAACATTTCCAAGAGCAACTCAACATCCCAGGCAGGCAACATCCTTTCAGGATCCTGTGTGACGCTGATGGTGTAAACAATAATAAAAGTTGTAAATACGGATAAGCAGGAAGAGGGGGGCAGTTTAGGAGTCCCGTCCAGTCGCAGTCCCTTTCTAATCTGGTGGGCCATGGAAACGGATGCGGTGAGTTAGAGGACAAGAGTGTGTTGCGTGCGTGTGTTGTATTGTGATGACAGGTGGATGTGTAGGTGATGGTTGTGTGTGTGTGTGTGTTTGTGTGTGTGTGTGTGTGTGTGTGTGTGTGTGTGTGTGTGTGTGTGTGTGTGTGTGTGTGTGTGTGTGTGTGTGTGTTGTTTTCATCCGCCAGGGTAACGGAGGCAGAGGGAGGCACCGAGGCAAACAAGAGACAGAGAGAAGGGGCTTGGGACAGGGACAGGGACGGGGGGGTGACAGGGACGGGGGGTGGGACTGGTGCAGTCCCTCCTCCCGGTGACCCCCTGCTGGACGTGTGTGCGAATGTCTGTTTGTGTGCACAAGTGGAGGGGGGGGGGGGGGGGGGAGTAGAGTAGGACTCGGGGGTGGTGGCTGGGAGTAGGACTGGGGAGGGGCGAGGGTGGGGAGAAATGTTTATAGACAAGAGGAGGGGGGGCAAGGTCACCTTCTCAGTGCTGAGCGGCTCACACGCCCCTTGAGGTCGCTGGTCAGCTGACCACAGAGAGCATCTCTGACGTGTACAAATAAACAGTCGGGGGGCCCGACATGGTGGCTGTGGCCCCATAATCGTAGGTGAGCACGCACACACGAGCACACAACACACACACACACACACACACACACACACACACACACACACACACACACACACACACACACACACACACACACACACACACACACACACACACACACACACACACACACACACACAATTAGACAGTTTCATAGTCACAAGGTACTAAAATAAAGATAAACAGTGCACCGCAATTAAAAGCAACAGCACACATAACATTACACAGACCATAACTCCCCCATGGACCCATCACACTCTTGTATAATCTACCCCCCCCCCCCCCTCCTCTAATAGTGGTGCAAGGCATCATCAGCAGGCATAACTCCTAGCAGGTTATGCTATTATTAACTAGCAGGCTGATCACAGACCATTAAACCGAAGACACACGTGGCTCTCTGCGGTGCCGTTTGTTCCCTGTGGTGTTTGTTCCCTGGGAGCTGCCAAGGTGGGCGACATGGCCAGGTGGATATGTCATTCGGCTTCGGCCAAATATCGGGCCAGTCAGCTGAGGAGCCCAGAGGAGGAGCGCACGCTTCCATTTATAGACCGGCTCCCTGCCTGATGGCTGGGAAACCCGCGCCGGTGGGGATCGAATACGCCAGTGACATTTTTGTCTTGGCAGAATGACAAGGCGCATGGAGCTGCAGCGACAGACATGGGTTACTGTGTGTTGCTTTCACGGCTCTAATCATTTCAATATACAATCGGTGTACCGTGTACGTTCTCCTTCCATATTGCTCACCAGCTTTAAGCTCTTGGTTATCTCAAGACTATTTTTCGTATCCACACACACACACAAAAACACACATGCACATACAGACACACACCAGTACACACACACACACACACACACACACACACACACACACACACACACACACACACACACACACACACACACACACACACACACACACACACACACACACACACACACACACACACACACACACACACACACACACACACACACACACACACACACACACACACACACACACACACACACACACACACACACACACACAAACACATTTTTCCCATCATCACTCATTGTAGTATTTGTTTATGTCACCACAGTGGACAACTGACATGGGCAAAATGCTGTGTGTGTGTGTGGGGGGGGGGGGGGGGTATGTGTGCATGTGTTTAGGTGCGTGTGTGTGTGTGGGAGTGCAGCAGCATTTTGACATATGTCACATGTATCAGTGCTACAGCACTGCCTGCAGGTGTTTCCACACAGGAAGTGGACGTTTAGCAGGAAAAGGGGAAGCCAAAGGGGACAATATTCAGATGTTCTATAGAGTTTGTCTTTACAGTAGAGAGCAGCTGTTTGACAGCACTCTGACATTGACTTCACAACGACCTGGGAAATCTGATGACTTGAGCATTGCCATTTTAAGATGAATGAGTGTCGTCAATTAAACTGCTACGTTGCAATAAAAGGGGTTGTGCTGCTAGTTTGTTTCAGAGTGACTTGCTTGTAGTATAATAATAAATGTGTAGGACCCAACCTGTGTATAATAATATCTGCATAAATTACATTTATTGGGCTGACCTTTTTGTCCAAATTAACTCAAAGTACATTCAACAATGAAGATTAACCCAAGTTATAAATGCCCGATAATTCGATTACAAGGGGTGTAACGATTCACCGATACGAATCGGTAACTGTTTGGATTAACAAAGATGCGACTACATCGATAACGTGGGCCCCTGAATCGATTTAATCAGTTGAGTAAAGCTTAAAGGTTGTATCAGCGATGTTGGGTGATGTCACTTCTGTTGGTATTTGAAGCAAGGTCCCAGACAGAGACATCTCGCCCCTCCCTTCTGTGTTTTGTGCATCAAGTAAAAACGATCATGAACGCAGCGCAAAACCCCACAACACCCACCCCTTATCGTTGATTGGTTTGAATACAATTTTTGGGGGTTTTGAGTGGTTGATAGTACCATTTGTTTTTCTGGACAATCTAGGTAGCGACGGTGCTCACAAGGTCCCTGGGGGCCCCCCTACCGCGAGAACACGGGGTAGGATTGTGTTGCTCCACCAGCCCCCACCCCCCCGGTCAACAACAAGCGAGAGAAGGATAATCTGCCCCAGGGCCCTTTCTTTGCCCCAGAGCAAACATTGATTGAAAATCTTAATTTATTTTGAGCGATCTCATTGGTCGAAAAAAAAAATCTTATTTATTTCAAGCGATCTCATTGGTCGAATTCTTTATTATATTGTTTCGTCCAATCAGATCGCTCTAAATTAATATTTTTGTCTAATATGTATGTTTTTTTTCCGATCTGATTAGTCAAAAAATATAAATTAGAGTGATTTGATTGGTTGAAAAATATATATTTTATGAGCCAACTGGTCAAAAATTAAATATTTTTGTTAACATATCAACTGTATCTATCGGATTGAATAATATCTCATCAAATCGCACTGGATCCTTAGAACATTGAATCGAATCACATTGAGACGTTGCATATTAAAATGTATCGTACCTGAATCGTATCATACCACATGCATCTAGATACGTATCTGATCATCCTATAAAGTAGAGATGCACACCCATATTGATTACATATAGATATACATAGATTATTAATTTATTTATTTCATGGGAATCTTTATTTCTTGCTTTGAATATCAGCGCCATACTTCTGTCTATTTATAATTATATTAATTTAAACTTCTTTTTTAAAACTAGTATTGTATAAAAAGGATATATTAATTGTTTGACTAGAATATTTCTTGTTATTTATCCGTGTGTCTGTATGCCATTTGGACACATGGCTCCCCACATGGAGAAGGCATTGCAATGAAATCAACTCCAGCCAAGGGTTAGGAGTTGTGAGTTTCCATCTCTGTCCACTGCCAAACAGGGTCTCAAAAGAGTCTGCCTGACTCCAAACACAGCCACCCTAATACACAAATTCTAAAAAAATATATAAATAAAAGGAAAACCTACACACACACACACACACACACACACACACACACACCACACACACACACCACACACACACACACGCACACAGACACACACACACTCACACACACACACACACACACCACACACACACACACACACACACACACACACACACACCCACACACACACACACACACACACACCACACACACACACACACCACACACACACACACACACACACACACACACACACACACACACACACACACACACACACACACACACACACACACACACACACACACACACACACACACACACACACACACACACACACACACACACACACAGTGACATAAAAACTATACATCTCAGACAGTGGGTTGGTAGGTCAACATTGAAAGTAAATGACCCCTCATTTTCACGGCTTTGATAGGCTGCCGACTCGTTTCTGAAGCGTTCAGAAATAGCATACGGCAGAATGTGTGAAAGTGAGCAGCGTACGTGCACAACCGTCACTGGAACGGTGTGCAGAGTGCCGACCGTACAACCTGCGGGAAGGAGATTACGCGGCCGGCTTCTCGTGCCTGGTGTTTGCTTACTGAAACGTTAGCTCCCTCCGGTATAAGTTCATGCCACCGTGAACGGGTAAATTTAGCCCGGCATCTGTCCCCATTTCTTTGTTCGCCTTCGGAAATATGCCTGTGCTTCTGCGCTTGGATATCAATTGACTCGCTGTCTCTGTATAACAGACACACTTCATCTGAGCAAGCGTAAACCTCATAAGTTAATAGGGGGTACAAAGTGTGGCTAGTGGTCCATATTAGAAAGGGGAAATGTACTCTGTTCCAAAGTTTAGGTATCATTGAGAGATAATCCTAACCCCTGAATTACTTCTGAGCTTCCCAATGTTTTGGATGAAAGGGTTATCCAGTGTTGTTTAATAGGACTAGACAGTTAAAGTTTGATATAAATTAGGTATTTTCATCAGGTATTGCAAGGATAACATTTATAATAGGTTCTCTCTCACCCCTATCTCGACGTTGACCATAACCTATTTTGTTTAGAGTTCATAATGATTACATTTATTCTTATTGTGTATCCATACATATTTTGTGTATATTCTGGGTAATAGTAAAGATATATTTTTGCATCCCTTTTTTATTCTACTTCTGTCCTGTATTGCTGCTTTGACATTTCACATGCAAAAAAGCACCAAAAACTAACCTCTGCTTGCCAAAAATTAAAAGGCAGTTCGGAGATTAACAAAACTCCAAATTGTGGTGTGAGTTCTCCTAGGGACCTGCAGTATCAGCCATCATCAGCGTATGGATCACGTAGACCATGGCTGGGACCTCTGTGGGGGCTGACTGGTAGCTTAGGGACATCCTGTAACACAAATCAAACACGCTTCATTTCTGCCTTATTAGGTCCTATTAGTGTCCCGTGACCAGGCAGGCAGGCTTTGTTGCTAGGCAGCGCGGGAAGATAGATAGTGCATCCCATGTTGTCCCAGGGTGACTAATGGCTTCCATTAACATTTTGACCTGTTTGCTCCACAGGGAATCGCTGCCAAAGTACACAATACCGAGTGGACAGGTGTAGGACGCTTCCTAGAATGGAAAAGAGAATCGTAATCAAATGCTTAGAAGGGACACAACAGAAGCCCCTATGTTTAAAGCTCGTGGACAATGAAAAAGCTATATTCTGGGAAAAGTAAATTAAGTTTGAGAGCATGGACCTTGAACCATTGCCACGAGACATGGGGCATAGCAATTTAATTGTGATTTGTCTTGAATACCATTCATTGGCTCTGTTCCTGGACGAATTAGAGTTAATATAAGATAAATTATAACTTTTTTTTACGTGTGTCAGTGTGTGTGCGTGCATGCGTGTGTTTGTGTGTGTATGTGCGTGTGTGTGTTTGTGTGTGTGTTTGTGTGTGTGTGTGTGTGTGTGTGTGTGTGTGTGTGTGTGTGTGTGTGTGTGTGTGTGTGTGGTGTGTGTGTGTGTGTGTGTGTGTGTGTGTGTGTGTGTGTGTGTGTGTGTGTGTGTGTGTGTGTGTGTGTGTGTGTGTGTGATGACCATGTCTAGACAGGTGTGTGTTTATCCTGAGTGTTTACTGCTTAAACTCCATGTGCGTGTATCTGTAAGAGGCAGGGGCAAACTGCAGACCAAGCTTGACCCCCAGACCCCCCCCCCCCCCCCACTACCCCCACCCATTGTCAGACTTTCACTCAGTCACACCGTGCCGGTGTCAAAGGCAAGCTGTGCAGTTAAAGTCCTCCCTCTTCATCACTTTTCTTTTACAGAGTCATCAATCTGGAGCCGGCTAGCTTTTCTCTCAACACGATGTCATCGCTGTGTTACACAGAGGCAACACCCACCGATGACTCAAAACAGCAGGCTCCATAACCAGACAAACATGAGCAACGTTTTTTAGCAACGCAGCTTTTACCTGCAGGCAGCTTTATCAACACAGATACCTGCAGCACCATCACCAAGGCTGGGGCAAAAGAGGTTGGTGGTGGTGGTGGTTTTGCAGGATGGAAGGGAACTAACCTGTCATTTAAGGGCTCAATGGAGGAATCGTCTCCCAATCTCTTGCACATGTCTCAGGTGTGTCTCTTGAAGTTGTTAAAATAATAATATAATAATATTTAATTATTGTTCTGTTTTTGTCTTTGCTCAGTCTTCCTAAGCCTCACATGGTTTGGATACTGTTCCCTGTAATCAACTACCTTCTGTCTGGAGACCTGTCTAGAGAGTATTTTTGTACCCTTTTTCTTTTGGAGCTATGTCTGTTCTCTCCAATTGTTGTTAGTTGCAAACCCATTTTAGCCTCCGAGTTCGTCACTGCACTCTGAACTCCCGTTACCACCCTGACACCAGGGTGCAGACAGGGCACCCAAAGTCTGTCTGGGCGCAGGGCCTCCTTGTGGGTGGTATTACCATTGCCCCCCGCAACTCGTATTTCATGAGAACTTGGAAAGATGAACTCATGTTTGAGTGTCCGTGGCTTCAAGGCCACGGGGCTACAGTGCCAGGGGCCTACCGTGCCACAGGGATGCAAGGCCACAGGGTCAAAGGGCTACAGATCCACAGGGTCACGGGTTCACAGGGTCATGGGTTGACAAGGGTCTGTGAGTCCATCATGAGTCTGTCTCCAGAACCAGGGAATTACTCTGTTGCCATGACAGCCCAAACCAGTCAAGCGTGGTAGGAAGGCTTTGTAAACACTAGTTATAAACTAGAACAAATATGTCTGAATCAAAACAATGTGTTGGTAAAACAGGGCGAAGGAATTCACCTTTTAGAAAACATTGATGGCTGCACAAAAACTGCAACAGGCTGAAGGGTTTGTCTGCGTCTGTTGTTCTTTTGTTATGTCTGTAGCTGTCACGGCTCAGTCACGGACCAAACAAGACCTGCGTCCCAGGCCCACTTCGACACTGGTAGTTAAATCTAAATCGGTCGGTGGATATTTGCGTGGGCAGCATGTTGTATAACAAGTGGAAAGTGAAAGCATGTATTTGGGGAGGAACGAAAGGGCATTTTTTCGCTGTCTGAACTGGTAATGACAGACCAGTGAGGAACAGAAGGGAGTGCACGTTGCCGGCCTCACAGACACAGGCCCGCCAGACAAAGAAATGCACGGTCAGATAAATGAGGGGCCTGGATGACCCAACAAACGTTTTTACATGCGATCGCAGACGCGGTGAATGCGATGTCTTCGCAACGGCTTCCCCCTCATTAAAAGCTCCAATGCAGGGTAGCGCCTTTCTTCAAGTGCTCCAATCACTGCACCCTTGATATCGTTTCCTCTGAGAATACCCCCCCCCCGCCCCCCCCGGCCCCCTGATGGCTAAAAGTGGCCTGTTTTCCACATAAATACGTCACAAATGACCTCACTGTGGCACATCTGCACCCTGGACAAAGGAGCGCATGAGAGAATACATTGTGCCCATGTTGGCGTGACCCACTAATGTGTTGCACCCGCTCAAACCTGTTTCCTGTGTTGCAACAAAAACGCTGGACCTACAGTTCTTTGTACATATAGCTTGTAGAAGGGCCCCCGTTAGACTTGTGCACTGCAGTCAGTCAGAGGGAAAGGAAGAGAAGAAGATTTTGGGGGAGGAGGGGGGGAGCAGTCATACCTTTCCACTCTGAGATGTGGAAAAGTAATGATTCAGGTAGATGATTGTTTGATTGAACTAGCACCCATTCTGTGTTGTCCGAATGTTTGAACGTTCTGGCCCTTGACATGTAACTGT
This sequence comes from Melanogrammus aeglefinus, assembly GCA_900291075.1. Classification (NCBI taxonomy): domain Eukaryota; kingdom Metazoa; phylum Chordata; class Actinopteri; order Gadiformes; family Gadidae; genus Melanogrammus; species Melanogrammus aeglefinus. Next base: position 19,412 of record OLKM01000044.1, read on the forward strand.
ATTCTCATATTGTGTGTGTGTGTGTGTGTGTGTGTGTGTGTGTGTGTGTGTGTGTGTGTGTGTGTGTGTGTGTGTGTGTGTGTGTGTGTGTGTGTGTGTGTGTGTGTGTGTGTGTGTGTGTGTGTGTGTGTGTGTGTGTGTGTGTGTGTGTCTGTGTGTCTGTGTGTGTGTGAGTGTCAGTAGTTTATGTGTTATTGTGTGTGTGTGTGTGTGTGTGTGTGTGCGTCAGTGCTTGTGAGGATTTTGTGTGAGTACGTCTGTTTGTGTGTGTGTGTGTGTGTGTGTGTGTGTGTGTGTGTGTGTGCGTGTGTGTGTTGTGTGTGCGTGTGTGTGTGGTTTGTATGTGTGTGCATGTGTGTGTGTGTCCTTGCAGCACACCGATGGCCTGATCTCCCAGCCCGCCCAAAGACATCAGGCCATTGTCACGTTTATTGAGGAAAAGGAACAATGTGTATTAATCCACGGGGGAAGGTGAGGGAAGTGCAATGAATTGTTTGAATTGTTCCGGTCATTTATTCGTTTGACCTTGGCTTATTCAGCTGCTCGTTCACCATGGGCCGTATTGAACGCTGAGTCGGTCTTGTGGCATAGACGGGCCACAGATTGTAGTCAATCATTATCCCTACCCCTGGTTCCTCCCACATGTTTCTGGCTCGGAACATTCAGTTTAACTTGCCAGGTTAAACATTCCCATCGTCTCATCATCCAGACTTATTTCTGTGTGGCACCACGTCCACAATCGTCCTCCATTGTTCCGGGCCCTTAGCCGGAGGCCGGGGACAATTGATGGGCCAAGTGGGCTCTCGTGACTCCGCTCCTATGACTGGGCTAAAGTGTGCTGGTGTATTTTGGTTCAGGGTTTTATACCGTGTTCATGTCGCCACAACATGGGCGGAGGACCCGGAACGCTGACAGCCGCTAGACATCCACCCGCTACTTAAAACAAATTAACACACCCACTTTCTGTCACGTCCTCATGTGACCTAGTGACCTGCTCCAAGGCCCCCTCAGACACAAGTGTATTCAGAAACACACACACACACACACACACGCATGCACACATGCGCGTGCACACACACACACACACACACAACACATATGAATGTGTTCATATTCCTCCTCATGCACCAACGTGCAGCGCAACATGAAACAAGTAAAAGGAAATGATTTCAGTGGTAGACCAAAGCCACACTTATGAAGACTGGCCTAGCCATTTTCCAGCTGAATGGAAGTTCAAAAGTACGTATGACCAACCATGATCTGTCGGACACTGCACCGTGCAATAGGCTTGCAAGTCAAATCAATTGAGCTATACAGCCCTAAATCACATTTACGGTATCAAAACATGACCGACATGTTCATATAATTGACAGTTGGCAAGCAATAGACACCCATTACCATCAGGGGGGGGGAGGAGGTCGAGATGATGGTCTCGTACAGGTTCCTCTGAGGACACATGAACGATTAACTGGACTGGAGGGACAACGCTGAGGCTCTCAATCTGTTCTTCCTCACGTCTCCCTGGACGTGTGCAGCAGGCCACTGCAGGTGTTCAACCCCTCTGTGGTAGCCAGCAAACTGCTCTGTGCTGTGGTATGCTAGGAAGAGGCATTAAGGCTCGGGGCCTGCACCAGCTCCACAAGCTGCTGAGGAAGATCAGCTTTGGGCGAGTTGTTTGGGCTAGAGCTGAACGAGCGAGTCATAAAATTTAACCTTATCTTATCTTATAACACCATATAATATAATGATATTCACATTATGTTTATAATAACATGATATAGTAAAGTGTAGTATGATATAATAGATGAGGTTTAGTGGGCTTGACTCCAGATGTTGCTCCACTAGAATCATGTCATCTTGTTATCACAGCTGTGGTCTGGTGCAAGTCTATTGCGGTTCCGTGCATCAAGCCAGGCTTCTGAGGAGGAGGCTACAGCTGCCTGGCCCCTGGTGTGCGGTCACCAGGGAGCTCTGATTAACTGGAAGGGAGATATTTAATAGCACCAGAGCTCCTCACACTGGTCAAAGCAACACCTTAGTCACGATAAGAGTTGCGGCTGACAGCTAATTTGCTGGATTTAATTGCACGCGCATTTCAGCACTAGGCTTAATAGGAAAGCCACAAGAGAGCCCCTTGAGTCTCAAAAACCTTAAGGCAAACTTCAACAATATTCAGCATGTGGCTATACATATGCTTAACCCTGTAATGCTAGTGTCAAGGTGACCAACCGTTGACATCAGGCATAAGAAGGCCTTTGCGGGTCGCATGATTTATAATGTTATTTCGTGAGATTTAAGCTGGATCATGATGGAAGTAAATATAGGTCTTTTAAACTATTATTATAATTTGTTTTATTATCTAGTCAATATTTATTTTTGAATATACGTTTTCAAGCTTAAGACTTCAGCAGGACATATGGTAAGAGACAGGAGGAAGATGAATGGGGAGGGGGATTGTAGGAATATTTCAGTAAATTCTTACTTTAATCCTAAAGGAGTTACTTCACTTAAATCAACTGGTGACCACAGAACCAGAGCAAAATGAAAAAAATTAGCAATACTACAATTGGGAGAGATGGAAATTTCTTCATCTTATCATTTATTAATTTATTCGATTTCTTACCACATGCAACAGATTGTAATTGCCAGGTATTCTCATTAGAATTTACGGGAACTAATGTGATACGTTTGCTCCCCGAACTAACATAATTCAGTTACATGTGGGAAACATTATGGGAGTAAACACCAAATTCCACAACTTTCTTCAAATCTGGTTCCTGTCCGTCTTACATTGAGTTCAAGCAGTATACCGTGTAGAGCGATTAGAGAGAGGCACTAGACCAGGAGTGGAAACTGAATTCGCATGAAAGGATCAGTAACATTTCTACATAAAAAAATGCCCTTTTAAAATGTGACAACAAAATATTCCCAAAACTACCTGTCTGTGTTTTGTCTTTTTGCCTGTGTGTGTGTGTGTGTGTGTGTGTGTGTGTGTGTGTGTGTGTGTGTGTGTGTGTGTGTGTGTGGTGTGTGTGTGTGTGTGTGTGTGTGTGTGTGTGTGTGTGTGTGTGTGTGTGTGTGTGTGTGTG